>CM035155.1:28121232-28388732 GCA_020205615.1 Panax quinquefolius
ATAATTACAATTAGTATCATTGTTCTTAAATGTCCCTTAGTCGAAAGTATCATTGTTGATGGGACAACAATGATGCATCGAGACTAAGATGTGGATCGATCGATGACCAAATCTCATCGGGTCATAAATATACGAGATATTAAGTCAACGACAGTACATGTTAGAGAACTATGTAATCGGATGTAATTCCACCACGAGAATTCTATGTGGAGCATTATGCTAAGTGTCATTAGCAATTCTCATAGTGATAATGATGTAATGGTCCTCCGACCCAAAATCACTATATTACTACACGGAATTTATGTACTTTGATATCATCAAATGTCACCTTTAATGTGGTGGACTATAAAGGTGATTATTGGGTACATCATGAATCGTGGTGAGGAATATGAGTGATCTAGATGGAATTTAACCTCCTATATATTAGGGTGATATCCATAGGTTCTCGATCGAAAGTAGACTATGAAATGTACGGCCATGCTCAAATAGTGATTTGTTTCATATACTACTCATCGATCAAGAAAACTCAAATTAAATTATGAAGAGTATGACACATTCCATGACTCAAGTTTAATCTAGATATTAGGTTAAAAGGATTAAATTACATCAAACATTGGTCACTAAAAGGTCAGATCGAATCATCGATCTTATTATTACTGGGTAGCAAGTGATGCATTACATTAGATGTCGCCACCGCTTATAATTTTATAATATGATTTTAAAATTATTGCCAACGTGATAATAACTTATATAGGTCACACACATGTAACGTAATTTTAAAGGGAATAAATTTAAATTTTAAGGATTTAAATATATTAATATGATTAATAGTATTTAAATCATTAATTTAAATTAAAAGGAAAAGTATATATGTATATTAATTAAGTAAGACTTAATTAAGTTAATATATATATATATAAATTCGGATTTTATGAAATTAGGTTTTGATTAATTCCATTTAACTACTATATAGGATATATAGTAGCCTATTTTTAGGTTAATTCATAACTTGAAAAACCCTAGCCGCTTCTGAGAGAGAGACTAGAGAGAAAACATACGATTTATAAAGGTTCCTTTGGTGGCTAGTACCGCAAGTCCCTCTTATTTGCAGTAATCGCTCGACCATTCCTCGCATGCTGTGTTCGTGTGGATACCATGTAGACGTAGACGAGTTTCGTGAGGAATCATTAAGAGATTCGAGCGCATCAATTTTAGATTCTCATTTTCATATTTTGGTATAATTTCTAAACCACTCGAGTTAATTTTTTTCGCATGGATCCCGTTTTTGGGTTTCGAAATTGCTTTAAATTTTTTCTATTTCATTGCTTTTTATGTCAAACCCCACAATGGTATCGTAGCTACTATAAAACGATTAATTCAGATTACGGTTTTATCGCTTTCGATATATTTGATATATGATGTTACAATTTTACCGATCTAAAATTGATTATATTGTTTTTATATATATATGATATATGATGATACAATTTTACCGAATCGAAATCGAGTATATGATATTCTATAATCGATATATTTTGGTATTATGAATATCAAGAATTGATATGCATGTATATGATGTTCTATTAATCGAGTATATGATATTCGTAATCGATATAACTGCATTATGAATATCAAGTAGTAGATATGCATGTATACGTAAGTTCTCGTTAATCAGATGGCGTAATAATAAAGATACAAATTCGCTCTAATTGGATTAGAGGCATGAAAATTTGATTTAATACGATTAATTGAAATCGACATATATGATATGAACTGGTGTATTGTTATTATGAGTATACCGTGGATTAAAATACGTGATTCAAAACTGCTTTCAAAGAATCATTTGAAAAAATTCGCAATACGTATCAGTAGTTCAAAATTTTCAAATTTCACCACCACCTGTGGGGAGATTCCCCTCGACCCTTCGTCAGAGTCAAGACACGATGGTCGTGTCGACCCCAATTTGTTATATATATATTTTCTTTAATTTTATATAAATTGTTATATGCTTATCAGGATATGCATGGTGCACGCTTATGGCCTTTTTCACCCATAGGTTAGTGTTTTTGGTTTTGAAATACCATTGACATGTCGTGCCTTTCTATAAATTCTAATGTAAAATTCTCTTCTCATCTAAATCCCTCGAATGTAACTCGAGGTTTTTTTATGTCATGTAATAATCAGAATCGATGAAGATGAAAAGATGAAGGACACGATGGAAAGATGATGATGGAGAGGAGGCACATGCTTCGAGGAAGATCCAAGGAAGCTATTTATTTTAAGATCTTTTACCACCTTAGATCGACCTTCAATCTTTCATTAGCTTGAAAAGATCGACAAGTGGATCGGGCCATAATCGTGACACATTTAATTTTGCACTTTATTTATGCTCAGTATGCGATATATGATATGATAAATAATGTGCATGCTTAATAAGATTAAAATTGGTGAGATCTAAATTTATTAATAAAATCCCTCATTAAATTATTAAGTCTAAATCGATGCCTTCCAATGAATAACACTCATCAAGACCTTGATCAATAGATGTAGGTTTGCCAAAGCAAAGTACCCTATTTATCTAGGTAAGATGCGATAGATAATTGTGATATCCAAACTGTTAAAATCATGGGCCCGACTTAACTAAGTTATCTCAATAGATTGTGGACTTAGAGGCATGTAGAGTTTGGTAGGTACCATTAGATGGACTAGAAACAATTGTTGTTTACCAAACTATCCAAGAGTTATATATGATATAATTGACAAAAGGGTTGTCTACCTAAATAATTGTGTTTTTAAGAGATTAGCCAAAGCTAACTTAGGCATAATGAAATATGGATCTCGCTCACTAGAAAGATTTAATTGAAAATGCTTTCAAATTAATGGTGAGGGCTATTAATTTGAATAAAATAGTGGGAGGTATATTTTGAATGTACTATTATCAATTACATAATATCAACTCGCAATTTGACTTATTATTTTTTTGCACTTATAAATTGTAGATATCAATGGCAAACAACAACAATACAAGTAGTCTTTCACTACGATCACCCTCGAGAAGGACAAGTCGAGTGGAATTAATTTTCTCGACCGGCATAGAACTCGAGGATTGTCCTCAAACAAGAGCGCAAGCTATATGTCATTGAAAAGCCCATTCTCGCAAAGACCAAACCGACATCGCACTACGCATGAGCATAATGCTTACAAGAAGCATCAAGATGATGCTCGACGTGAGTTGTCTCATGCTAGCAACCATGAACGCCGAGCTTCGTAAGCAAATACGAAGTCGATGGATGCTTATGAGATAATCGAGCATCTCAAGAAATTGTTCAAGGGCATGCTCGACAGAGAGGTATGATACAAGCAAGGCATCAGATCATCAAGAAATGGGTGAACGTGATCCAGCTTGGTCCACATGTGCTAAAAATGATTGGGTATATTGAGTACCTTGATAGGTCGGGTTTTCCAATCACTCCCGAGGCCCAAACAGATCTTGTTTTGCAATCCCTAAACAAAGCAGCCTATTCTCAATTTGTCATGAATTATCTTATGAATGAAATTGCGAAACCCCTCATCGAAGTTGTTGAGCATGTTAAGAACCGCCGAGAACAACATGAAAAAGGCAGACCCGCCTCCCATAATGATGGTGCAAAAAGGGAATGCTAAGGAAAATGGAAAGGCAAGAAGAAGATAGATCTAATTCTCGTGCCAAACCTAATCCAAAACCAAAACAGCTTTAAAACCTAAAGGTGGGGTGGCTAAAGAAGGTGATTGTCACTTTGTGGAAAAACATGGACAATCGGAAGAGGAATTGTCTTGCTTATTTGGAAGAAGTGAAGAAAAGGAAAGGAAGTGGACTTCGATTCAGTATATATGTTATAGAAGTCAACTTGTCTACTTCTACATCACGGGTATTAGATATCGGATGTGGTTCTCACATTTGTGTTAATGTGTGAACTCCAAGGAGTAGGACTTTGGCAAAAGGAGAGGTCGACCCACGTGTTGGGAATGGAGCAAAAGTCACAGACCGGCCGTAGAACTTATTATTTATCTTTGCCCTCCGGGCTAGTTTTAGAATTAGAAGATTGTTATTTTGTGCCCGCTATAAGCAAAAACATTATTTCGCTTTTTCTTGTTCGACAAGAAAGGTTTTTCATTTATAATAAAGAACAACCGTTGTTCGCTTTTACTTAAATGATATATGTTATGGTGTCGCACAATTGTTTAATGGTCTTTATATTCTCGATTTAGAAATGCCTATCTATAACATAAATACAAAACGATTTAAATCAAATGATTCAAACCAACATATCTCTAAAGCATCGCTGCTTTGGGCTATATAAATGAGAAACGATATCAAAACTCCATAAAGATGGATTTTTGGATTCATTTGATTTTGAATCATATGAAAATGTGTAATCTTGTTTATTAGGCAAGATGACTAAAGCCCCTTTCATCGGACATAGTGAATCTGCTAGCGATATATCGGGACTTATACATAGTGATGTATGTGGACCCATGAGTTCGTTAAGCAAGAGGTAGGTTTTATTACTTCATTACATTTATCGACGACTTCAAAGAGATATGGATATGTGTATCTTATGAGACACAAACCAATCCTTTGAAAAGTTCAAAGAATTCAAGAATGAAGTTCAAAACCAATTTGGCAAAAGCATAAAAGCCCTTCGATCCGATCGAGGAGGTGAATACTTAAGCCAAGACTTTGATGACCTTCTAAAGGAGTGTGGTATTATATCACAGCTCACTCCACCTGGAACACCACAATGGAATGGTGTGTCTGAGAGGAGGAATCGAACCTTGTTGGACATGGTACGATCAATGATGAGTCACGCAGATCTTCCAATAAGCTTTCGGGTCATGCCCTGTAGATACCAGATTCACACTTAACCGTGTTCCTACAAAGACGGTTCGTAAGACACCATATGAGATGTGGACCGGGAAACATCCTAAGTATGTCGCTCATGAAGATTTGGGGTCATGAGGCGCTTCAGTAAAACGCCCTGGATTCTCGACAAGCTCTGACCCAAATCGACAAATGTAATTTTGTGGGATACCCAAAAGAAACAAAAGGGTATTATTTCTACAAACCTTCCGAGAACAAAGTGTTTGTTGCTTCGAATCGGTATTTTCTAGAAAGAGAATTTGTCTCTAAAGGAAACAAAGGAGGAAAAGAGAACTCAAGAAATTCGAGAACCACGTAATATCATCAACTCGAAGTCGAACGTGAGCAGAACCACAAGATGTTGTGGAAAGTGAACCCGCCAAATTACACAAGGAATTCAGAGATCCGTAGGACACGCCAAGAGCCCGAGAGATATTATGGATATCTTGTGACTCAAAATGGTGATGTGATGCTCATAGATCAGATGAGCCCGCTTCCTACCAAGAAGCTATGAATGGACCAGATTTCGAGAGATGGCTTGAAGCCATGAGATCCAAATGGACTCCATGTATACTAACCAAGTATGGACTTTGGTCGATCCAACCAAGGGGTAAAACCAATAGGGTGCAAGTGGGTTTTCAAGAAGAAAACCGATACGGATGGTAATGTACAAACCTATAAAGGTCGATCGGTAAAGAAAAGGTTTCAAACAAGTTCAAGGTGTCGACTATGATGAAACCTTCTCTCCAAAGGGCAATGGTTAAATCCATCAGATCTTACTTGCTATCGCAACTTTTTATGATTACGAAATCGCGTATGGATGTCAAAACCGCTTTCCTTAATGGAAATCTCCTCGAGGATGTGTACATGACACAAACCCGAGGGTTTTGTCGCCCAAAGGATGTCGGAAAGGTATGTAAGTCGCAACGATCCATTTATGGATTGAAGCAAGCTCTCCTGAGTTGGAATCTTCGATTTGATGAAGCAACCAAAGAGTTTGGCTTTATTAAAATGAAGATGAACCTTGTGTATATAAGAAGGTTAGTGGGAGTCATATTGTATTCTCGATATTATATGTCGATTTACATATTAATTATTGGGAATGACATTCCTTCATTACAAAGTCAGAAAAACATGGTTAGGAAAATGTTTCTCCATGAAAGATTTAGCGATGCAAATTTACATTTTAGGTATCAAGATCTATCGAGATAGATCGAGAAAATGCTCTACCTAAGTCGAAGAGTATATATATTGATAAAGTGTCAAAACGGTTCAAGATGCAAGAGGCAAAAGAGGACATTTACCCATGACTCATGGTGTAAAGATCTCTAAGGCCCAATGTCCTAAATCACAAGATGATGAGGAGCATATGAGAAAGATCCCTTATGCTTTCGGCAAGAATTGGATCTATCACGATGCAATGATATGTACTATCCGGATGTCTCAGATGCTTTGAGCATGACGAGCAGATACCAAATAAATCTGTGTGAAGGTCATCGATGTTAGCCAAGAATATCCTCAAGTACCTTAAAAGGACTAAGGATTCATTCTGGTATATGGAGGTGAAGATGAACTAGCAAAGAAAGGGTTACACAGATGTTAGTTTTCAGAATCGATAATGATGATTATAAGTCTCAACCAAGTTTTGTATTTTGCCTTAATGGTGGTGTCAAGAATGGAAGAGTTCAAGCAAGAGACAAGAGTCGATTCTACAACAGAGGTCGAAAGTATATTGTCGCTTCTAGTGCGCCAAGGAGGTCAGATGGATTAAAAAGTTCATCATCGAACTAGGTGTTGTTCCAACCATTGTTGATCCCAAGTTAAGTTTATATCGTGATAACAATGGAGCCATCAGACAAAGCTAAGGAACCCAGATCTCACCAACGATCCAAGCATATACTTAAAGTGCACCATCTCATCCGTGAAATCATCGACAGAGGAGATGTATATATAGAAGAGTGCCAACCGATGATAATGTTGCAGATCCATCGACCAAGGCTTTTCGCAGCAGCTAACGACGGCCACACTAGTTCCATGGGTATTTAGATACATGAGTGATCGCTCTAGTGCAAGTGGGAGATCTGTTAGAGTTTATGCCCTAGAGGCCAATTATTTGATATAATTGCTTAACGCTTTTGATATTATATTTGATTGAATAAATGAATGATTTTATTATGGTTTTATTTATCGCGCTATATAAATGTTAACATAATAAAATTCCTTTAGAATAATGATACAAATTATATAGTTTCAAGTATGTGACTTGAATATGAGATTATATAATTATAATTAGTATCATTGTTCTTAAATGTCCCTTAGTCGAGTATCATTGTTGATGGGACAACAATGATGCATCGAGACTAAGATGTGGATCGATCGATGACCAAATCTCATCGGGTCATAAATATATGAGATATTAAGTCAATGCATAGTACATGTTAGAGAACCATGTAATCGGATGCACTCCACCATGAGAATTCTATGTGGAGCATTATGCTAAGTGTCATTAGAAATTCTCATAAGTGATAATGATGTAATGGTCCTCCGAATTCAAATCACTATATTACTACACGGAATTTATGTATTTTGATATCATCAAATGTCACCTTTAATAGGTGGACTATAAAGGTGATTATTGGGTACATCATGAATCGTGAGGAATATGAGTGATCTAGATGGAATTTAACCCTCCTATATATTAGGGTGATATCCATAGTTTCTCGATCGAGTAGACTATGAAATGCACGGCCATGCTCAAATAGTGATTTGTTTCATATACCTACTCATCGATCAAGAAAACTCGATTAAATTATGAAGAGTATGTACACATTCCATGACTCGAGTTTAATCTAGGATATTAAGGTTAAAAGGATTAAATTACATCAAACATGGTCACTAAAAGGTCAGATCGAATCATCGATCTTATTATTACTGGGTAAAGTGATGCATTACTAGATGCCGCCAATCGCTTATAATTTTATAATATGATTTTAAAATTATTGCCAACGTGATAATAACCTATAGGTCACACACATGTAACGTAATTTAAAAGGGAATAAATTTAAATTTTAAGGATTTAAATATATTAATATGATTAATAGTATTTAAATCATTAATTTAAATTAAAAGGAAAGTTTCAGATATATGTATATTAATTAAGTAAGACTTAATTAAGACTTATATATATATTATATATATATATATATATAAATTTGGATTTTATGAAATTAGGTTTTGATTAATTCCATTTAACTACTATATATAGGATATATAGCAGCCTACTTTAGGTTAATTCATAACTTGAAAAACCCTAGCCGCTTAGAGAGAGAGACTAGAGAGAAAACATACAAGCTTCATAAAGGTTCCTTTGGTGGCTAGTACCGCAAGTCCTCTTATTGCGTAATCGCTCACTGCTCGCAAGTGCTGCTCGTGGTGGATACCATAGAGACGTAGTTTCGTGAGGAATCATGTTAAGAGATTCGAGCGCATCAATTTTAGATTCTCATTTTTCATATTCTAGATAATCTCTAAACAATCGAAAGTTAATTTTTTTCGCATGGATCCCGTTTTTGGTTTCGAAATTGCTTTTGAATTTTTATATTTCACGCGCTTTATGTGCCAAAACCCTACAAAGGGTATCAGAGCTACTTACAAAACGATTAATTCAGATTACGTGTTTTATCGCTTTCGATATATTTGATATATGATGTTACAATTTTACCGATCCGAAATTGATTATATTGTTTTCGATATATATGATATATGATGATACAATTTTACCGAATCGAAATTGAGTATACGATATTTCGTAATCGATATATTTTGGTATTATGAATATCAAGAATTGATACGCATGTATACGATGTTCTATTAATCGAGTATATGATATTCTCGTAATCGATATAAATCGGTATTATGAATATCAAGTAGTAGATATGCATGTATACGTAAGTTCGTTAATCAGATGGGCGAATAATAAAAGATATACAAATTTCGTTTCTAATCGATTAGAGGCATGAAAATTTGATTTAATACGATTAATCAAATCGACATATATGATATGAAACGGGTGTATTGTTATTATGAGTATACCTGGTGGATTAAAATACGTGATTCTCAAACTTTTTTGTAGAATCATTTGAAAAAATTCGCAATACGAATAGTTCAAAATTTTTTCAGTTCATTCACTCGACACCCGGACCGACCACCTGTGGGGAGACCCCCTCGACCCCCCGTCAGTAAGCACATGGTCGTGGTCCCCAATTTGTTATATATATTTTTCTTTAATTTTATATAAACCGTTATATGTGTTTATCAGGATATGCATGGTGCATGCTTATGGCCTTTTCAACCCATAGGTTAGTGGTTTTGGTTTTGAAATACTATTGCATGTCGTGGCCTTTCTATAAATTCTAATGTAAAATTATTCTTCTCATCTAAATCCCTCGAATGTAACTCGAGGTTTTTTATGTCATGTAATAATCAGAATCGATGAAGATGAAAAGATGAAGAACACGATGGAAAGATGATGATGGAGAGGAGGCACATGCTTCGAGGAAGATCCAAGGAAGCTATTTATTTTAAGATCTTTTACCACCTTAGATCGACCTTCAATCTTTCATTAGCTTGAAAAGATCGACAAAGGATCGGGCCATAATCGTGACACATTTAATTTTGCACTTTATTATGCTTCAGATGTGATATGATATGATAAATAATGTGCATGCTTAATAAGATTAAAATTGGTGAGATCTAAATTTATTAATAAAATCCCTCATTAAATTATTAAGTCTAAATCGATGCCTTCCAATGAATAACACTCATCAAGACCTCGATCAATAGATGTAGGTTTGCCAAAGCAAAGTACCCTATTTATCTAGGTAAGATGCGATAGATAATTGTGATATCCAAACCGTTAAAATCATCAGTCCGACTTAACTAAGTTATCTCAATAGATTGTGGACTTAGAGGCATAGAGTTTGGTAGGTACCATTAGATGGACTAGAAAACAATTGTTGTTTACCAAACTATCCAGAGTTATATATGATATAATCGACAAAAAGGGTTGTCTACCTAAATAATTGTGTTTTAAGAGATTAGCCAAAGCTAACTTAGGCATAATGAAATATGGATCTTCGCTCACTAGAAAGATTTAATTGAAAAATGCTTTCCAATTAATGGTGAGGGCTATTAATTTGAATAAAATAGTGGGAGGTATATTTTGAATGTACTATTATCAATTACATAATATCAACTCGCAATTTGACTTATTATTTTTTTGCACTTATAAATTGTAGATATCAATGGCAAAAACAACAACAATACAAGTAGTCTTTCACTACGATCACCCTCGAGAAGGACAAGTCGAGTGGAATTAATTTTCTCGATCGGCATAGAACTCGAGGATTGTCCTCAAACAAGAGCGCAAGCTATATGTCATCGAAAAGCCCATTCCCGCAAAGACTACCGACATCGCACCACGCAGTGAGCATAATGCTTACAAGAAGCATCAAGATGATGCTCGACGTGAGTTGTCTCATGCTAGCAACCATGAACGCCGAGCTTCGTAAGCAAATACGAGTTGATGGATGCTTATGAGATAATCGAGCATCTCAAGAAATTGTTCAAGGGCATGCTCGACAGAGAGGTATGATACAAGCAAGGCATCAGATCACCGCAAAATGGGTGAACGTGATCCAGCTTGGTCCACATGTGCTAAAAATGATTGGGTATATTGAGTACCTTGATAGGTCGGGTTTTCCAATCACTCCCGAGGCCCAAACAGATCTTGTTTTGCAATCCCCTAACAAAGCAGCCTATTCTCAATTTGTCATGAATTATCTTATGAATGAAATTGCAGAAACCCCTCATCGAAGTTGTTGAAAGCATGTTAAGAACCGCCGAGAACAACATGAAAAAGGCAGGACCCCGCCCCATAATGATGGTGCAAAAGGGAAATGCTAAGGAAAATGGAAAGGCAAGAAGAAGATAGATCTAAATCTCGTGCCAAACCTAAATCCAAAACCAAACAGCTTTAAAACCTAAAGGTGGGTGGCTAAAGAAGGTGATTGTCACTTTGTGGAAAACCCGGACACCGGAAAAGGAATTGTCTTGCTTATTTGGAAGAAGTGAAGAAAAGGAAAGGAAGTGGGACTTCCGATTCGTGTATATATGTTATAGAAGTCAACTTGTCTACTTTACATCATGGGTATTAGATATCGGATGTGGTTCTCACATTTGTGTTAATGTGCGTGAACTCCAAGGAGTAGGACTTTGGCAAAAGGAGAGGTCGACCCACACGGTTGGGAATGGAGCAAAAGTCACAGACCGCCGTAGGAACTTATTATTTATCTTTGCCCCTCGGGCTAGTTTTAGAATTAGAAGATTGTTATTTTGTGCCTCGCTATAAGCAAAAACATTATTTCGCTTTCTTGTTTCGACAAGAAAGGTTTTTCATTTATAATAAAGAACAACCGTTGTTCGCTTTTACTTAAATGATATATGTTATGGTGTCGCACAATTGTTTAATGGTCTTTATATTCTCGATTTAGAAATGCCTATCTATAACATAAATACAAAACGATTTAAATCAAATGATTCAAATCCAACATATCTCCGCGCATCGCTGTTTGGGCTATATAAATGAGAAACGATATCAAAACTCCATAAAGATGGATTTTTGGATTCATTTGATTTTGAATCATATGAGAAAATGCGAATCTTGTTTATTAGGCAAGATGACTAAAGCCCCTTTCATCGGACATGTTGAATCTGCAAGCTAAATATATATCGGGACTTATATATAGTGATGTATGTGTGGACCCATGAGTTCGTTAGCAAGAGGTAGGTTTTATTACTTCATTACATTTATCGACGACTTCAAGAGATATGGATATGTGTATCTTATGAGACACAAACCCAATCCTTTGAAAAGTTCAAAGAATTCAAGAATGAAGTTCAAAACCAATTTGGCAAAAGCATAAAAGCCCTTCGATCCGATCGAGGAGGTGAATACTTAAGCCAAGACTTTGATGACCTTCTAAAGGAGTGTGGTATTATATCACAAACTCACTCCACCGAACACCACAATGGAATGGTGTGTCCGAGAGGAGGAATCGAACCTTGTTGGACATGGTACGATCAATGATGAGTCATGCGCAGATCTTCCAATAAGCTTCGGGTCATGCCCTAGAGATACCAGATTCACACTTAACCGTGTTCCTACAAAGACGGTTCGTAAGACACCATATGAGATGTGGACCGGGAAACGCCCTAGTATGTCGCTCATGAAGATTTGGGGTCATGAGGCGCTTCAGTAAAACGTCCCGATTCTCGACAAGCTCTGACCCAAATCGATAAATGTAATTTTGTGGGATACCCAAAAGAAACAAAAGGGTATTATTTCTACAAACCTTCCGAGAACAAAGTGTTTGTTGCTTCGAATCGGTATTTTTCTAGAAAGAGAATTTGTCTCTAAAGGAAACAAAGGAGGAAAGTAGAACTCAAGAAATTCGAGAACCACGTAATATCATTGAACCCGAAGTTGAACGTGAGCAGAACCACAAGATGTTGTGGAAAGTGAACCCGCCAAATTACACAAGGAATTCAGAGATCCGGTAGGACACGCCAAGAGCCCGAGAGATATTATGGATATCTTGTGACTCAAAAAATGATGATGTGATGCTCATAGATCAGATGAGCCCGCTTCCTACCAAGAAGCTATGAATGGACCAGATTTCGAGAGATGGCTTCAAGCCATGAGATCCGAAATGGACTCCATGTATACTAACCAAGTATGGACTTTGGTCGATCCACCAAGGGGTAAAACCAATAGGGTGCAAGTGGGTTTTCAAGAAGAAAACCGATATGGATGGTAATGTACAAACCTATAAAGGCCGATCGGTAAAAAAAAAAGGTTTCAAACAAGTTCAAGGTGTCGACTATGATGAAACCTTCTCTCCAAAGGGCAATGGTTAAATCCATCAGATCTTACTTGCTATCGCAGCTTTTTTATGATTATGAAATCGCAGATGGATGTCAAAACCGCTTCCTTAATGGAAATCTCCTCGAGGATGTGTACATGACACAACCCGAGGGTTTTGTCGCCCAAAGGATGCCGGAAAGGTATGTAAGTCGCAACGATCCATTTATGGATCAAGCAAGCCTCCTGAGTTGGAATCTTCGATTTGATGAAGCAGCCAAAGAGTTTGGCTTTATTAAAAATGAAGATGAAACTCTGTGTATATAAGAAGGTTAGTGGGAGTCATATTGTATTCCTAATATTATATGTCGATTTATATATTAATTATTGGGAATGACATTCCTTCATTACAGTCAGAAAAACATGGTTAGGAAAATGTTTCTCCATGAAAGATTTAAAGCGATGCAAATTTACATTTTAGGTATCAAGATCTATCGAGATAGATCGAGGAAAATGCTCTACCTAAGTCGTAGTAATATATATTGATAAAGTGTCAAACGGCTCAAAGATGCAAGAGGCAAAAAGAGAGGACACTTACCCATGACTCATGGTGTAAAGATCTCTAAGGCCCAATGTCCTCAATCACAAGATGATGAGAGCATATGAGAAAGATCCCTTATGCTTCTAAGAATTGGATCTATCATGACGCAATGATATGTACTCGTCCGGATGTCTCAGATGCTTTGAGCATGACGAGCAGATACCAACCGAATCCGTGTGAAGGTCATCGATGTTAGCCAAGAATATCCTCAAGTACCTAAAAAGGACTAAGGATTCATTCTTCGTATATGGAGGTGAAGACGAACTAGCAAAGAAAGGGTTACACAGATGTTAGTTTCCAGATCGATAATGATGATTATAAGTCTCACCAAGTTTTGTATTTTGCCTTAATGGTGGTGTCGTTAATGGAAGAGTTCAAGCAAGAGACAAGAGTCGATTCTACAAATGAGGTCGAGTATATTGTCGCTTTCTAAAAAGGCCAAGGAGGTCAGATGGATTAAAAAGTTCATCATCGAACTAGGTGTTGTTCCAACCATTGTTGATCCCCTAAGTTTATACTCGTGATAACAATGGAGCCATCAGACAAAGCTAAGGAACCCAGATCTCACCAACGATCCAAGCATATACTTTAAAGTGTACCATCTCATCCGTGAAATCATCGATTGATAGAGAGATGTATATATAGAAGAGTGCCAACCGATGATAATGTTGCAGATCCATCGACCAAGGCTTTGTCGCAGCAGGTAAGATACGACGGCCACACTAGTTCCATGGGTATTAGATATATGAGTGATCGCTCTAGTGCAAGTGGGAGATCGTTAGAGTTTATGCCCAGAGGCCAATTATTTGATATAATTGCTTAACGCTTTGATATTATATTTGATGAATAAATGAATGATTTTATTATGGTTTTATTTATCGCGTTATATAATTGTTAACATAATAAAATTCCTTAGAATAGTGATACAAATTATATAGTTTCAAGTATGTGACTTAAATATGAGATTATATAATTATAATTAGTATCATTGTTCTTAAATGTCCTTAATGAGTATCATTGTTGATGGGACAACAATGATGCATCGAGACTAAGATGTGGATCGATGATGACCAAATCTCATTGGTCATAAATATATGATGGATATTAAGTCAATGCATAGTACATGTTAGAGAATCCATGTAATCGATGCACCCACCATGAGAATTCTATGTGGAGCATTATGCGAAGTGTCATTAGCAATTCTCATAAGTGATAATGATGTAATGGTCCTCCGACCAAATCACTATATTACTACACGGAATTTATGTACTTTGATATCATCAAATGTCACCTTTAATGTGGTGGACTATAAAGGTGATTATTGGGTACATCATGAATCGTGTGAGGAATATGAGTGATCTAGATGGAATTTAACCTCCTATATATTATTAGGGTGATATCCATAAAGCCTCGATCGAGTAGACTATGAAATGCATGGCCATGCTCAAATAGTGATTTGTTTCATATACTACTCATCGATCAAGAAAACTCAAATTAAATTATGAAGAGTATGACACATTCCATGACTCGAGTTTAATCTAGGATATTAAGGTTAAAAGGATTAAATTACATGAAACATTGGTCACTAAAAGGTTGCATCGAATCATCGATCTTATTATTACTGGGTAGCAAAGTGATGCATTACTAGATGCCGCCATCGCTTATAATTTTATAATATGATTTTAAAATTATTGCCAACGTGATAATAACCTATAGGTCACACACATGTAACGTAATTTAAAAGGGAATAAATTTAAATTTTAAGGATTTAAATATATTAATATGATTAATAGTATTTAAATCACTTAATTTAAATTAAAAGGAAAGTTCAGTATATATGTATATTAATTAAGTAAGACTTAATTAAGTTATATATATATATAAATTCGGATTTTATGAAATTAGGTTTTGATTAATTCCATTTAACTACTATATATAGGATATATAGCAGCTACTACTTAGGTTAATTCATAACTTGAAAACCCCTAGCCGCTTTTAGAGAGAGACTAGAGAGAAAATATATAGCTTCATAAAGGTTCCTTTGGTGGCTAGTACCGTAAGTCCTCTTATTTGCAGTAATCGCTCACGATTCGCAAGCAATGCTCGTGTGGATACCATGTAGACGTAGTTTCGTGAGGAATTGCGTTAAGGATTCGAGCGCATCAATTTTAGATTCTCGCTTTTCATATTCTAGTATAATCAAATTTATCCGAAAATCTCTTGAGTGTTGGTCATTGTTAAACAAAGGCTATCAAGTTATCTTTGATGATAAGAAATGCGTAAATTGTTGACAAGGAAAATAACTCGACAAAGAGTAAAAGTTGAAATGTCTAAAAATAAGGTGTTTCTCTCATCACATACCAATAGAGGAAAACCTTGCCTTAAGAAGTGAAAATTTAGATATATCCTACTTGTGGCATTTGAGATATGGGCATTTAAATTACAGGGGTATGAAATTGTTGAAAGAAAAAAATATGGTGGTTGGATTGCCTGCTATAGAGAATAATGGAAGAGTTTGTGAAAGATGTGTCTATGGAAAAATGCATAGACTTCCATTTCCAAAAACCTCATGGAGAGCTAAAGCCCCTTTAGAATCGGTGCATTCTGACATATGTGGTCCTATAAGGACTCCATCCCTTAATAATAAGAGATATTTCATTCTCTTTGTTGATGACTATACAAGAATGATGTGGCTGTACTTCTTAAATGAAAAGTCAGAAGCTTTCTCAATTTTTCTTTAATTCAAAGCTCTAGCAGAAAAGCAAAGTGGATGTCAAATGAAAACTTTACGGATAGATCGTGGTGGAGAATTTATATTCACACCATTCATAAATTACTGCAAGGAGAATGGAATTCAAAGGCAGCTCACTGTTAGTAGAAGTCCGCAACAAAACGGTGTGGCGGAAATAAAGAATCGCGCTATTGTTGAGATGGCTCGTAGTATGTTGCAAGGAAAAAGGCTTCCAAATAATCTGTGGGCTAAAGCTATTCATACTTCTATCTATATTCTTAATAGATCCCCTACAAAAGCAGTTCGAAACAAAACTCCATTTGAGGCATAGAATAACCGGAAGCCACTTGTTGATCACTTCAAAGTTTTTGGATGCATTGCTTATGGCATGAACATATCACACAACATGGACAAGTTTGACAAGAAAGGTGAAAAGTACGTGTTTATTGGCTATACTGATGAGTCTAAGGGTTTTAGACTACTTAATCCCAAGACAAATCAGCTTGTAGTATCTAGAGATGTCATCTTTGATGAAATGGCAACTTAGGAGTGGAAGGATGATTCTTCTCAAGATCAAAAGTCATACGAATTTAAAGAATCATCATCTTTTCAAGAAGATGCAAATCAAGAAAGCAACCTGCAGCATGAAGTAACAAGAAGTTCCTCTAGAATTCCATCATCAATTCATGATCATTCCGATTCGAAATCACCTCCAAGAAAGGTACGATCATTTCAAGATGTCTATGAATCATATAAATTTGCTCTTTTTTCATGTAAACCTCACACTTTTAAAGAAGCAGCAAGTAATAATGTATGGATTAAAGCCATGAAAGAAGAAATCTCTATGACTGAAAAGATCAAAACTTGGGAGCTTATGGATCGGCCAAAAGGGAAGGATGTCATTGGATTAAAATGGGTTTATAAGACAAAGTACAATGAAGATGGCTCAATTGAAAAGCATAAGTCCAGATTAGTCGCAAAAGGCTACTCACAACAGCCTGGCATAGATTTCATTGAGACATTTGCACTGGTAGCTCGGATGGAAACAATAAGAACTGTTCTTGCTTTGGCAGCTCAATTGGAGTTGAAAGTGTTTCAACTTAATGTAAAATCTGCCTTTTTAAATGGTGAGTTGGAGGAAGAGGTCTATGTTGAGCAACCTCAAGGTTTCCAAGTAGAAGGAAAAGAATACAAAGTGTATAGGCTTCGAAAGGCTTTATATGGCCTAAAGCAAGCCCCCCGAGCTTGGAACAACAGAATTGATGGTTATTTCCAACAAAATGGATTCAAGATGAGCCCAAGTGAACCTTCATTGATGTGAAGACAGAAGGTACAGACTTCCTTCTTGTTTGCTTATACGTTGATGATTTGATCTATTTTGGTTCAAATATGAAAATGCTCAAAGATTTCAAGAAAAATATAATGAATGAGTTTGAAATGACTGACTTGGGTCTTATGAGATATTTTCTTTGAATTCAAGTGAAACAAAGCAAAGGGCATATTTTTATCTCCAAAGAAAAGTATGTAGAAGATTTATTTAAAAAATTTCAAATGGAAAAATGCAAAGTTGTGCCTACGCCTATGGCTTTAAATGAAAAGTCATAAAGAAATGATGGAGAACCAAGAGTTGATGATAAGCTTTATAGAAGCTTGGTTGGCTCTCTGATTTATCTCACCAACACAAGACCTAATATAATGCATTCAGTGAGTGTGATTTCTAGATACATGAATAAGCCAACAAAGTCTCATTATACAGCAGCAAAAAGAATCTTAAGATATCTACAGGACACAAAAAAACATGGGATCACTTATGTGAAAGAAAAAGATTTCAAGCTTCATTGGATATATCGATAGCGATCAAGGTGTTCTCTTGATGATCGAAAGAGCACCTCAGGTTATCTTTTTTGCCTAGGTTCAAATGTGATATCATGGAGTTCAAAGAAGCAAAAATCAGTGGCGTTATCGTCAGCGCAAGCAGAATACATTGCATCGACCGATTGTGCATATGAAGCAGTTTGGTTAAAAAGAATTTTGAATGATTTGTAACTAAAGCAAAATAAACCTACAAGAATCTATTGTGACAACAGGTCAGCAATAGCAATGGCAAAAAATCCAGTTTTTCATGCTCGCTCTAAGCATATAGAGCTCCATTATCATTTCATCAGAGACTTGATGAGCAAAGGAGAAATTTGCATGGAATTTGTTAGCACTAACGATCAGCCAGCTGATGATCTAACCAAATCAGTCACGAGGGAGAAATTTGAGAAGTTCAAGAACGAATTGAAGATTACAAATTAAGAGGGGGTGTTAGAAAGTAATTATGTAATCTCATATTTCTAGAAGCAGTATTAAATATAGTTATTAAGCTTGCTGAGTTCTATAAGCGTCTTTTGTATTCTCAAGAGTATTGAAGTCTTATTCTAGAATACTCCACTCCTAGATTAAATAAGAGATTGATGTAACCCATAAAGAATGAGAAAAAGAAGAAGTCTAGCAGTCTGCAGGAGCAGCAGCTCTGCAAAGTCTATTGCTCTCATCATTCTTCTAATAAAAGTCTAGTTTAATCAATATCCTTGATAAATTCTTGTTTTTGCTCATTGTGCTTTCATTTGTCCCAACAAAAATATGTATGTATAGTCTGTACAGACATATTTTGTTATATGTATCCAAATCACCCCCAAAACACTGTATTATGAAAAAAATTCCAGTTCCATAAAATATTAAAAAAAAATTTGGTTGTTTAAAAAAAAAGTCCGGATGGTACTAAAATTCGGGAGTCCGAACCAGAACCGGACTATATATATACTGTTCGGATCTTAACCTTACCTCTTATTTAACATACCTTGCATTCCCTCCTTTAGCGACGGACCGGGCGACGGTTCGGTTCGTCGCTATAGGTTTGGTTCGTCGTCTTAACTTTTAGCGATGGACAACATATAGCGACAAACAACATATAACAACGGACCGAACCTGACCAAAACGCGTCGCCCGGTCCGTCGCTAAATGGGGTATGCAAGGTATGTTAGATAAGGGGTAAGCTTAATATCCGGACAGTATATATAAATATATATATATGGCAATGATTTATAGCCAATATATATATATATATATATATATGGCAATGATTTATAGCCAAAGGGGGATAGGAACACCTATCTTTCGAACCCAATCCTAACCCTCCGTTATTTGATCTAATGGTATCCTTCCAACCCAATCATAGACCTCGCAGACATGGTTGGACAAAGAGGGGTTGTCATAGATGCCATCCGACGTCGACGGGCATCGGAGACCATGAGGTTCATCCAGGTAGTGAATCATGGGATGCCCATAAGGGTTTTGGAGGAGATGTTAGCGGCGTGTGAATTCCCAAGCTGCCATATGAGGTGAAGAGGGAGTGCTACACGCGGGAGATTAAAAAAAAGGGTGAAGCATGGGAATAACTTTAATATGTACCAGTTGTGTTGTTAATTGGAGATACTTTGTTTCATGTAATGGATCAATACTTTTAACTGCTATAATTTTTCACTCCTCTTTGCATTTGTTAGTTCATTCCTTCACTGTGTTTATGATTTTTAAAGGAGAAAATGATTGTATGAAGATAATACCTAACGCATGATTGTCTTGCGTAGCCCAATTAATCCTACCGCATGATATTTATGCGGTAAGTCTCAGGACAGTTTTGTAATTTTTTTCGTGGGCTCGACTCTGTAGAATAATTGTGTTTACTCCTAATAACTATCATGTGGATTGGATTGCTATAATACCATTAGATCAAATAAGGGAGGGCTATGATTCGGTTGGAAGGATGTGGGTTCCCATCCTATGTACATAATTTTTTTAAGCTTTTAGCTAGCCTAACGGTGTGTATCACCCGAAATCGATACCGAATCAAAAAATAACCTTCCGAAACATAAGCCGCTATAGAGACTTTGAACCATGCATGGGAGATAAGAAAAACTCCCTCCAATCGACAAAAGAAAAATTCCCCTTTGATTTTTTACTAATCAATTTGTAATATCCAAAAACTCATATATAAAGTTATTTAATTTTGATTAATGCAATAGTTAATATTGTCAACAAATTAGAAAGCAACTAGTTGATAACCCATGCAATACACGGGCTAGTTCGAAGAATAGAAAAATATTTTTGTTCTTTAAAAAAATAAAAAATATGTATTATTTGATGGACCATATGACTTAATGACACAATTTTAAAAATGTTCCAAAAGCAATTTTAATAGCTAATTTTAGCATATAGTTTGTGTTATGGTCTGACGCAAAGAGAAGAAAGCTTCTAAGTTCTAAACATATATAATAGCTCAGCCATAAGACTAGAAATTCATGAAAGAAAGGAATCATAGAGCTTTTGCCACATGATATATAAACATTAGCACAAAGACTGTACAACAATTGAACGTAATGGATATTGAATATCTGTTGTAATCTGCTTTGTAATTTGATTTAGAACAACAATATTACCGTCTGAATCAAATTGTTGACCACTCTTTCCATAAGACTATATTCACCCCTAACTTTTGCTACACTGAGTTACTGCGAATTAGTACTAGAATTTGTTGTGTATGAACAAATTTAGTGCAAAACTATAGATGAGAAAGAATAAATAACAAGAAAATTTATCTAGAATAATAATTTTTCTAAGAACTTAAAAAGGATTTTGAATGATTTTTTTAAGAAAAAAGAACTTCAGAATGATTGATTTGAAGTGAAGTTTTGGGTAGACTTGGAATTTATATATATGTTTCCAAACACCCCTTTGAAAAGGTATGGTGATATCCAAACATCCCTACCATTGACCTAATTATTTAATTAATTAATTAAAATTATAGTACCGTTGACCCAATTAATTAATTAAAAAGAGGCAAAACTAATGAAATACTCATTGTAGTTGGCAGGTTTTACTGATTAACCATTGAATTTTTAATTTTTCAAATTACCCCACTAAATTAATTATTATTTTGAAATTAGGTCATTTAGTTAAAAAAAAAAATAAACGGACGTTAATTTTTTATTTTCAAAACTAATGAATTACCCACTATAGTTGACACATTTTACTGATTACACCATTGAACTTTTAATTTTTTAAATTACCCCATTAAACTAATTAAAATTAATTATTTTAAAAATTATTATTATTTTCAAGAAAAATATTAGAAACTTTTTTCATAAAATGAGTAAAGTTTCATAAAATATAGATTCAAAATATTAAAGTGATTTTAAATTAAATTAATGTCTACTTAATTTTTTTAACAAAATGACCTATTCTTAAAATTAGAAATTTGAAAAACAAAAACTAAAATAGAAATTAAAATAAAAAATAGTAAAAGATAAATAAAAAACTGATTCAATTTTTTTTATAAAGAAAATAATAAGTTTTATAAATAAATATTATTTTCGTGAAAAAAATTGGAAAATTTTTCATATTTTAAAAAATGAGTAAAATTTTATAAAATATAAATTAAAAAAATAAACTATATTTTTAAAAGAAAAAATAGAAATTTTAAATTTTTTAAAATCAGTATAGTTTCATAAAACTTCAATTTTTAAAATCTATATCATTTTATGGAAAAAAAACTAAAGTTTCTAATATTTTTACTAAAAATAATAATTATTTTTAAAAATATTTAAAATAATCATTTTCTAATTAGTTTAATGGGGTAATTTAAAAAATTAAAAGTTCAATGGTGTAATCAGTAAAACGTGCCAACTATAATGGATAATTTATTAGTTTTGCAAATAAAAAATTAACGTTCGTTTATTTTTTTTAACGGAATGACCCAATTTCAAAATAATAATTAGTTTAGTGGGGTAATTTAAAAAATTAAAAATTCAATTGTGTAATCAGTAAAACCTGCCAACTACAGTGAGTATTTCATTAGTTTTGCCATTAAAAAAATTATAAAAATGTTATTACCATGACTTGAACCTAAGTCCTTAAGATTATAAATCTTTTCTCTTATCCAACTAAACTAATTCAATTGTTGGCTGTGACGCCCCCAAAATTAAGTATACGTCACCCATCTTGGGTCGCCACTTACATGGTACATAAATTCAAATACAAACTTAATTATACATCTGTCGTGTAACATACGACAATACATAAACTGAGAGTTCTAATAGGAATATTATCATTTAGACAATATCCATACTCAAGGAGTCCTCATTACATTTATTGTACACTATTTAATGTAATAGTGAGGACTACTAATGCTATCTTCGTGACCATCACTCTTTTTCCCGACTCGTCTCAAATTTATATTCTCATTTCTCGAAGAGAACGGTGAAAGAAAGGGTGAGCTCAACTAGCCCAAGAAGAAATATTATGACTAAGATAATGCGTAATAAATTATCATTAGCCTTCAACAAATGTTAAACCGATAAAATACAATAGACAACGAGTTTAATCAGCAATGGAATATGCAATCCATTAAAAGAGTCAAGTAGAGAATAAAATCTACTATCTTTTAGGTTTTAAAAGGTTTTCATCAATTTTTATCACGAGACTCGAATTTTAATAAATAAACCACCACATCTAATCATCCCCGTACTACTGGCCAAGGATTTTCATCAAATTATCAATGGTCACGACTATACCGAATCACCCCGGGTCATAATCATACCAAAAACTATCCATCAATGCATTATGTGCCACCGAGGACTTTTATCACATCATTTATAACAAGCCGTGATTATACCGAATGATCCCTGGTCATAATCATACTAAGTTCATCTATGCACGTAAGCCAAAGATAACATAATATATCATGAGGATGACGACAATGACATAATAATTCAATAAAACAAGTTCAAGAAATATTTTATCCAAGAATTAGTAACGTCCAAATTGTCAACAAGATACTGTTTTGTAGAGTAAAATTCAAGAATGATTAGAAGAATATTTCCATGAAAAGATACTGGATGAAACGCAAATATCAAGGATATTCTACTAATTTCATGGAGTATAGAAGTCAAAGTTTTAACCAACTGGGTATAATAAAGAATGGAATAACAAAAGAAATCACCATGCATGCGGTACTTCACATGTAGGCAAAGTTATTCCAATGTAATAATAATAACGGAACCAAAGTCGTGAAATTCACAATCGAGCGGATGATCCAATGTAATAATAAATGTTTGAATAATAAACAATGGAACCAGTGTAGGTGTAAAACACACGTATGTGATATTCCAATGAATAATAAATGCGGAATAATAAACAATAGAACCAAGTCCTGTAAAACACACGCATGTGATATTCCAAATGTAATAATAAAGAATGGAATAATGAGAAGAAGATCACCAAGTATAGGGGATTCACAGATACACAAAGTTATTCCAATGTAATAAATAAGGATGGAATAACATAAGGATTTCACCAAGTATAGGGTACGCCAGCATATACAAAGTTATGTATAGGGTATACCACTTTTACAAAAGTTATTCCAATGTAATAATAATGAATGGAATAATGAGGTTCTCTTCATGAATAAGAAAGAATAACACCCCTTACGGTACAACAAATAATATTCCCTACCTTAGAAGAACTGAATATTGGAAAAGTGAAGTAGCGTAATACTTTTCTTCTTTCTCTCTATAGTTTTCTCTCTAGAGTTTCAATGAATTAAGTAAGAAAATAATGAAGGAATGAGCTTCTATTTATAGGAAAATAGAATGCATAGTAATTAATCCATGAACTATTCAGATTGATTTACTTTAATCGATGATTACATATTTAAAGCAAAATCTTTTAAATAAAATATCATATATTCTATTTATATAAAAACATTTTACTATGCAAATACTATGCAACACTATGCAAAATACTACAAAAAAACACTACGCAACACTATGCATAATAAAATATAATATATTCTATTTATAGAATAACTTTAATAAAGTATTTCTTTATATAAAAGATGTTTTACATTTTATTAAATTAATAATCTGAATAAAACAAAACGTCATTATCGCTATAATAATTCATATTATTAATCGACAATAATGGAATCAAACTGAGTGACTTCTCACATAAGCATCAATAATTAATACCGTGCTACTATGCAACCACATAACGACATCGTATTTTTTACTACCGAGTAGTTCAACAAGATTCACGGTAAAACTTCCGCCGTTATTTCAATAAAATATTTTTGTCGCTTTTTTCAATCCGACAATAATTACATTATGGGTCCACCAATGATTGAGTAGTTGTATTTAATATTCCCCGCTAAACCTAATATTCCCCACCAATCGAATATAATATAAACCACTGCATACTTTGCAAAATTTATAAATACTACCCACAACTATAATATTATCTCAAATTCACACCATAATATTAAAAATTATTTCGACAAAATTTAAATCTTTATTGATAAAACTGGGGTCTCACAATCTCCCTCCTTATGGAATTTCGCCCTCGAAATTGGGGTACGATACACTGGTATGATAAAGAGATGAGGATACCTTGAATACCTTTATCGTTAAAAATATTAAATTCATCTTCGCAATCCTACCAAAGATATTCATTAACAATTCATCTTTGCACTACTGTGCCAAAGATATACAATCAGTAAAACCAATAATGCCGAGACGCAACTTAATAGTATTACGACCAATTAATTATCTATGCACCAATCGCCAAGGATATTCGTGTTTTCAATTACGATCATGATTATACCGAATAATCCTTGGTCATAATCATACCAAGTCTATCAATGCACTACTACAAAGACGACTTTTTACCACATCCATGAATTAATATTTCATTCACGAGACTCAATTTCAATAATTAATTCATATCATCAAATCATTCCCGCACTACGTGCCAAGGATATTCATTAGTATCACGACCACGAATTATCCATACACTACGCACCAAAGATAATCGTGTATTCATTAAGAGTATCACGACCACAAATTATCCATGCACTACGCACCAAAGATAATCGTGTATTTATTAGTATCACGACCACAAATTATCCATGCACTACTACCAAAGATAATCGTGTATTCATTAGTATCACGACCACAAATTATCCATGCACTACTACCAAAGATAATCGTGTATTCATTAAGTATCACGACCATTTAATTATCCATGCACTACTACCAAAGATAATTGTGTATTCATTAAGATCACGACCACAAATTATCCATGCACTACTACCAAAGATAATCGTGTATTCATTAGTATCACGACCACTTAATTATCCATGCACTACGGCCAAAGATAATCGTGTATTCATTAGTATCACGACCACAAATTATCCATGCACTACTACCAAAGATAATCATGTATTCATTAGTATCACGACCACTTAATTATCCATGCACTACTACCAAAGATAATCGTATTCATTAGTATCACGACCACAAATTATCCATGCACTACTACCAAAGATAATCGTGTATTCATTAGTATCACGACCACGAATTATCCATGCACTATCGCCAAAGATAATCGTGTATTCATTAAGTATCACGACCACAAATTATCCATGACTACTACCAAAGATAATCGTGCATTCATTCATTAGTATCACGACCACAAATTTTCCATGCACTACTACCAAAGATAATCGTGTTTTCAATTATGGTTATGATTATACTTAGAACAATCCACGGTCATAATCATACCAAGTCCATCTACGCACTATTCTGACAGCCACGATGACTTTCAACATAATATAAACATGAGGATAATGATATAAAGAATCAATCAAATGAGATAAAGGATAAATATTAAACATTTATAATATAATTTATCCAGATTCAAGAATATCCCCATGTTATCAATCACTTAATAATCTCATAATCTAATATCATTAATATTATAACAATATTTTAATCACTTCTTAAATTTATAAACAATTTATCTCAATTGTTTACACTTTACCATATAATGCATTTAATCATTCAAAAATGCCATACTCATAAGATATCATCACCAATTATCAAATCCTCAAAACAAAATATGCATATACTCTATATAGGATCTCAGTAGCCATAAAATCATATTTTCAACTTTGTTACTTCACATAACATATTTAACTCATATGTTCAGAATTAAACTATTTTCATGAAAATACCAAATCAGTCCCAAAAATATTTTTTTTTCTGGGATTTAGCATAATATAGTCCCATAATGAAAATATATTTTTCTTAAATTTTTAAAATTCATTTACTATTTTTCAAAAATCAATTTCTAATTAATTCCTTATGAAATTAGCTACCTCAAGTTTAACTCCAAAATTCCCAAATCTTGACAGGACCTTACACATGTTAACGTGAGCTTCCAGGTTTAAATTTCATGGTCATCTGAGTTATAGAACTCCGGTTATAGTGTTTTTCATCGAAAAAAACCTAAATATTGAAATAGTCATAACTTGCTCATTTTAAGTCGAGAATGAGCTCATTTTTGGACAGGAGGTACTTTATACCATATACCTTCATGTCCCAAAAGGCCAAAATTTTCTCATAATTTAAGTGGCCGAAACAGTCCCTCTAAATCATGGCGTAATTTTTTTGGTTTTTGCAGCTTTGCACTCCTTTGCTAAAATCAGTCCACACAAAATCTACAACACCTTTTCCAGTAATTCCACTTGGATTAGTTAGGTAACTCATAGATCTAACTCTAGGACTTGACCACATTCAAAAATTCAAAATATAATAGGAGATATGGTCAATTGAATTTCATGTTACGCTTTTTCACCAAAATCGATTTTCAACTCTTTGTGATTTCTAAGAAACTTTCATGTTTTCACATAATAACCAACATAACTCATCATAACACTTACTAATACTTCATATACCCATGATTTTCATTAGTCCAATGCTTTTATTATGACTTTCATTATAATCCTCGTAAATGCAGATCCTTTTAGTTGAAGAAATATTTGAGGTTTTAAGAAATGGGTTTTTATCTTTGGGGTCAATACAAAATTCAATTTCACGTTCTAGGTAGGCTAGAAGTCTTCAAGAATACGCCAAGAAATTTATTAATGATAGAAATATCATTCAAAAGCATTTCTCTTCCAAGACTTGGATAAGACGTCACATTAATACCAATCGTGACTTCTATCCCTTAACCGGATAAGACCTCACAATGATACCTATCAACTTGCCATCTTCAATCCAATGACGTCGCTTTACGTAAAGTCCGGCTTCGGTGCATTCCACACAAGGAAGTCAACAACGAAAGGATCGGGGCTCTTTACTTATGGCTCGATATAACGTTGATTAACTTTAGGGTTTGGTTACTTTGAATTCAGTATAACAGTTGGTTTAGAATATGAAAGCTAACAACCTTACAAAAAAAAAATAATGAGTAGTTAATCAATCGCTTTCAAAAATTACCTCAAAGGCAAGTATTTTCAAAGAGATAAGATCGACGAGTGTAACGTGAAAGTGTTTATTTGAAACAACAAGATTAATAAAAATGTGGAGGTAACGAAGGTTTCTCCCAACGAAGTTTCAATAGATAAATCAAAGTCTAATTTCTCCAGAGTCAAATTTAAACGTTGAACGCAAAGCAAGAGAGATAAAAGAATGGGTAGAGGCCCAGATTCAATAAGGTATAGACTTCAGTAATTTATAATTAACTAACCCGTGCTAACTTCGTTCGGTTTACTCGCTTTTGAGAAGTCATGAAAATGCACTTCCTAAAACCAACGACTTTGTTTTGTCCATATCCACCTATTATGGTGCCACCGTCCCAGCTAGACTTGACTTTGGTGCACAAACAAAATCGAGCTAAATGACCTTCTCTTCTTGCAATTTCCACTTCTATTATCTTTGCCATGATTACCACCAAGTGGTTACCATTCTTGGCATGATAATTTCCCCACGATGGTTATCATTGTTCGATAAGCCGTTGCCACCAAAGATGATTATTATCGTATTGTTGGTCGTTACCTTTTGTTTGAGCTGAATCAACACTCTCATGTGCTTCATTGCTTATCTCAGCATTTTCAGATGTCATTCTCAAACACTGTCACAAAACAAGGGTTAATTAATATATCAAATATTATCCCTATACTCTAACCGACCAATTAAATAACAAATAAACTTAGGTAGGTCATACTAGCGAAGGAATTTCCGTCTCTCCCCTCCTAGTTCTTATCTCAAGATCTCACCAGGATCATATCCTAAGCTCGATACCAACCGTGACGCCCCAAAATTAGGTATACGCCACCCATCTTGGGTCGCCACTTACATGGTACATAAATTCAAATACAAACTTAATTATACATATGTCGTGGTAACATACGATAATACATAAACCGAGAGTTCTAATAGAATATTGTCATTTAGACAATATCCATACTCAAGGAGTCCTCATTACATTTATTGTCACACTATTTAATGTAATAGTGAGGACTACTAATGCTATCTTCGTGACCATCACTCTTTTTCCCGACTCGTCTCGCCTATATTCTCATTTCTCAAGAGAACGGTGAAAGAAAGGGTGAGCTCAACTAGCCCAAGAAGAAATATTATGACTAAGATAATGCAGAATAAATTATCATTAGCCTTCAACGATGTTAAACCGATAAAATACAATAGACAACCGCGGTTTAATCTGCAATGGATATGAAATCCATTAAAAGAGTCAAGAGAGAATAAAATCTACTATCTTTTAGGTTTTAAAAGGTTTTCATCAATTTTTATCACGAGACTCAACTTAATAAATAAACCACCACATCTAATCATCCTCGTACCACGGTCAAGGATTTTCATCAAATTATCAATGGTCATAACTATACCGAATCACCCCTGGTCATAATCATACCAAAAACTATCCATCACTGCATTACAGGCCACTGAGGACTTTTATCAAATCATTTATAACAAGCCATGATTATACCGAATGATCCCTGGTCATAATCATACTAAGTTCATCTATGCACGTAAGCCAAAGATAACATAATATATCATGAGGATGATGACAATGACATAATAATTCAATAAAACAAGTTCAAGAAATATTTTATCCAGGAATTAGTAACGCCCAAATTGTCAACAAGATATCTTTATTTTGTAGAGTAAAATTCAAGAATGATTAGAAGAATATTTCCATGAAAAGATACTGGATGAAACGCAAATATCAAGGATATTCTACTAATTTCATGGAGTATAGAAGTCAAAGTTTTAACCAACTGGGTATAATAAAGAATGGAATAACAAAAGAAATCACCACGCATGCAGATTAAAGAGATGATAAAAGTTATTCCAACAGTAATAATAATAACGGAACCAGTCGTGAAATTCACACCGAATGGGATGATCCAATGTAATAATAAATGTTGAATAATAAACAATGGAACCAGTGTCGAATTGTAAAAACACATGCACAGGATATTCCAAATGTAATAATAAATGCGGAATAATAAACAATGGAACCAGTTAAATTGTAAAACACACGCATGAGGATATTCCAATGTAATAATAAAGAATGGAATAATGAAGAAGATCACCAAGTATAGGGGATTCAGCAGTATCTGAGTTATTCCAACAGTAATAAATAAGGATGGAATAACATAAGGATTTCACCAAGTATATAGGTACGCCGCATATCATAAAGTTACGTATAGGGTATACCACTTTTTTTAAAAGTTATTCCAATGTAATAATAATGAATGGAATAACAGAGGTTCTCTTCATGAATAAGAAAGAATAACACCCTTACGGGTACAACAAATAATATTCCCTACCTTAAAAGAACCTGAATATTGGAAAAGTGAAGTAGCGAGAATACTTTTTTTCTTTCTCTCTATAGTTTCTCTCTAGAGTTTTAATGAATTCGTAAAAGAAAATAATGAAGGAATGAGCTTCTATTTATAGGAAAATAAAATGCATAGTAATTAATCCATGAACTATCAGATTGATTTACTTTAATCGAGCGGTCCATATTTAAAGCAAAATCTTTTAAATAAAATATCATATATTTTATTTATATAAAAACATTTTACTATGCAAACACTATGCAACACTATGCAAAATACTATGCAAAACACTATGCAACACTATGCATAATAAAATATAATATATTCTATTTATAGAATAACTTTAATAAAGTATACATTTTATATAAAAGATGTTTCTTTTATTACGTTAATAATACTGAATAAACAAAAAAGTCATTATCGCTATAATAATTCATATTATTAATCGACAATAATGGAATCAAACCGAGTGACTTCTCACATAAGCATCAATAATCAATACCGTGTGCTACTATGCGACCCACACGATATCGTATTTTTTACTACTGAAAGTAGTTCAACAAGATCCACCAGAAAACTTCCGCCGTTATTTCAATAAAATATTTTTGTCGTTTTCTCAATCCGGCAATAATTTCGCTAGGGTCCACCAATGATTGAGTAGTTGTATTTAATATTCCCTACTAAACCGAATATTCCCACCAATCGAATATAATATAACCACTTGATACTTTGCAAAATTTATAAATACTACCCACAACTATAATATTATCTCAAATTCACACCATAATATTAAAAATTATTTTGACAAAATTTAAATCTTTATTGATAAAATCTGGGGTCTCACATTGGCTATATAGATAGCATATAATATTTTTATTATACTTTTTTAGATAATAAAAATATCCAACAATATCTAAGATCATTAGACATCCCAACCAGTCTTATATAAACTGTTTTATCCATAACACTGTAAATTTTATCCGTAGTAATAAAATTTGACTTTCTTAATTCTAAACAATAAAGCTAATTACTCATATGCAATGCTCAATTGTGTGAAAACATCAACACCCATTACACCAAACTTTTTAGATAATGAAAATATCCAAAAAATATTTATTAATTTTAACGTCGGCGACAAGTCGACGACCATCATTTGCGCTAAGGACAACGGTTGGGGAACAACAACGGCTGGCTGGTGGCGATAGTTCACTTTTTTCAAAGAACGGAAGTTTGAAGAAAAAGATGAAATCAGTAGTTGATTATAAATGTAAGACCCCAAATTATTATTAATAAAATTAAATTTTCTCTATTTATTATGTTGAAATAGTAAGGGTTGATTTGATTAATATGGTGAGTTATGGGTAAAATACGCAATTATTTCAAACATGCAAGTGGTTATAAAATATTCATTATTGTTGGGGAATATTCGTTTGGTCGTGAAATATTCTTACCGTTGGGAATATTCGTATGCGATGGCCAAGTGACCTTTGTGTGGGCCCCATAACTTGAAAGCGATTGGAGGAAGAAACGCACAAGAATAAGTTGTTTATAAATAATCTACAGAGTAGTTATCACAGAATAATCTTTGTTAGAATAACCGAATTGGTTTAAACACGTAGCATTACCAGTATTGCACCAATTATTAATTTTACGTAAGAAGGCATTACTCAATAATTGTTACAGTAATTACTATTCAATATTATATTTTATTGATTCAATAATTGCTATTTTGATATTATTGTTGTTTTAATAATTGTCACTGCACAATATTTTCATTATCAGATCAATAATTCATATTATTTGAATAATATTATTAGATAACATTATTGGAAATGTCTAGAAAGTTCTGCTAAGGAGAGGTTTGGTCATCTAATCATACGCCAAGAAGAGAGAAATCCTTATCGAAAGCCCTCTTTCTGAGGAACCGCCTGGTTATCGATGATTGTGATTACGTAATATTATTTATGAATAATTACTTATTGATTTATATGATGAGAAAAATATTAATTTTATGTGGATATAGATGGAAAATTTTTAATGTGACAATTGTTGAAAATTAATATTTTATTTTTTTCTGATAAAATAATTTATTTAAATATATTATTTTAATAATATAATAATAGTGATATTTTTATAATAAATGTGGGATATATGAGTATATGAGGAGGAAGAGTATTTTTGTTGCATTAAATGATTAACACATGTTTTGTGTGTCAGTAGACCCCAATTCTTGACCCAAATTTGATTATAGCCTGTAAAATTGCTCGTTTGTAGATTTCGGTCAATTTCTGTTTGGAATTGGGAAAAACTTTCTTCTGCAAAGTTGTAGAGAATGAAATTTTCTATGGAAAGGACATGTGGTTCGAATTTTTCTGATAAAATGGCTATTTATTATGAATTATTGAAGTTTCAAAGTTCTGAAATAATTGATTTTTGGAAGTTTTATTTATTTTTTTGATAAAAAAACGTTTTTTGTAATTTGTGGACATCATTAACATGTGCAAAGTGCTGAAATCAGATTTCTAGAGGTGGGCTAAGGAAAATTTGATAAATATATTAATATTATATTAAATTTTCTGCTTTGGTGTTCTAAGCATTTTCCTATAAATAGGGTGCTTAGGTTAGAATTGAAAATCACACCAGAAACTGAAGTTTTCTCTCTATTTCTCTCTCGATATATTGAGTGTATTCTTGTGAGTATTTTGATACCTTGAGTGTTGCTATACGGTGCAAGTTCCCTTCAGCACTATATCTAGTATTCCAGTCAGGAGTACCGTCTTTTCGAGGTAAGGGATGTTATTTTTTTCATATATGATATTATTTTTTTCAATATCATTATGCCGAAGTATTGATCTGAACTTTTAAACAAATTTGGAACTTTTTGTATCGGGGTTACTATTCACGTATACGACACATTCACGTATACGGAACTATTCACGAATACGGCACTATTCACTGAAAAATTAAATTTTTGTATTTTGTCCAAAATATCTATTATGGATACTAGCTTTGATTGTATCCATGTTTTGATCATTCTTGAATTTTACTTCACTATGATTATTTATGAAGTATTTTTGAACTCGGATTGTTTAAAGTACGAATCCATAATACTTGTTCTTTTGTTTCACTGGATTCGTTTTCTTTAAAATTATTTTCATCATCCTCGGTCCTAAATGATGATGTTCTTGAATATCTTTAGCTTTTCAGAGTGCAAAGATGGTTGATTTTATGATGAATATCTTTAGCCGTAGTGCAAAGATGTACAGTGTTGAGATGAAACATGACCGATCGATGAATATCTTTGGCACAGTAGTGCAAAAGATGAATATATGATTCAAGATGTGCATTGATTGATGTTACATGGATAAAATAATGATGATGGACTTTTAAATTCATAGATTATAGTAGATTTCATTCTCTACGTAACTCATCTATGAATTATTATTTCATTCTTGATCCTGAAACTTGTCATTCATTATATTCTATCGATTTTTCCCTCGTTGAAGACTAACAATAATTTGTTCTATATTATCTTAGTCATAATATTCTTTTATCGGGCTAGTTGAGCTCACTCTTTTCCTTTTTGTTCCATTTTTCTTTCTCGGAGGCGAGAATGTAGCGAGTACTAGTCTGAGAAGTACTGGAATGAAGGTTCTACGAAGTTGTTTTAGTAGTCCTCACCATTTTTGTAAAAGTATTGTATCAATAATTGTAATGAGGACTTAGTTGGAAGGTATATATATTGTCTAGATGACAATATTTGTATTTAAACTCACAGTTTATGGGTTGTATTAATAAAGTTGTAGTTGTTTCTGTACATGTTATTGACGACTCAGAATGAGTGATGTATACCTATTTTGGGGGCGTCACAATAAAGTAGCAAAAAAAAAGAATCAGAGGAATTGGAACGTTTTGAGTTTGAAGGATTACTCTGAGTAGTCAAAATATATACTAAAGTTGGTAGGATGGCAGCGAGGCAGTGATGAGGATTTGTTGATTTGGGACTTTTAGGTTTGTGATAATGGGGTTTAAAGAGATTTGATACTGTATATACATGCTCTTTGGAAAACTAAACAAAAAAACATTGAATCTAAAACCCAAAAAGTTTAAGCGATCAAAGAGAAGGAGTCGTTTAATTTTTTTAAATCCTATGAACCAAAGAGGAGTCGTAAGTTTAAGCGATAGAAGAGGAGTCGTTTAATTTTTTGTCGATTAATTTTTTTGAATCGTTGACTCTCAATTACCAACCGAGATCACTCACCTGGTTTTCAAATTGAGGATCGCCCGACGCCTTTTTATATATATTTATTGATACTAAATTCAAAATTGTTATTTCAACAATCATATTAAAGGGTTCCCAATATGCACCAAATCCAAGAGTAACACTAATATGTTTAAGGGTTACGTGGCGCCCCAAAATTAGGTATACATCACCCATCTTGGGTCGCCACTTACATGGTATGTAATTTAAATACAACTTATTAACATAAGCATAGGTATGCAATACGACATAAAGCGTGAGTTTAAATACAAATATCGTCTACTAGATATTATACAAACTCGAAAAAAAAAAAAGTCCTCATTACAATTATTATCACACTATTTTCGCTGAATAGTGAGGACTACTAATGCTATCTTCGAGGACCATCACTCGTTTCCCACTCGTCTCCATTTATATTCTCATTTCAAGAGAACGGTGAAAGAAAGGGTGAGCTCAACTAGCCCAAAGAAGAAATATTATGACTAAGATAATGCGTAATAAATTATCAATAGTCTTCAACAATGTTAAACCGATAAAATACAATAGACAAACCGGTTTAATCGCAGCAATGAATAAGCAATCCATTAAAAGAGTCAAGTAGAAAATAAAGTCTACTATCTTTTAGGTTTTAAAAGGTTTTTCATCACTGTTATAGCTGAGACTCAGCTTTAATAAATATTCCACATCATCGAATCACCCCTGCACTACGGCCAAGGATATTCTTTAGTATCACGACCACAATTATTCATGCAACTACGGGCCAAGAATATTTGTGTATTCATTAATGGTCATGATCATGCCAACAATCGGCCCACCAATGCACTACTACCATCGAGGATTTTTATCACATCATTTGTAACATTACGGTCATGATTACACCGAATAGTCTCTCGGTCATAATCATACCAAGTCCATCTATGCACTACAAAGGCCAGATGACTTTCAACATAATATAAACATGAGGATGATGACAATGATATAAGAATTCAATAAAACAAGTTCAAGAATTATTTTATCCAGGAATTATTAACGTCCAAATTATCAACATGATCTCTGTTTTGTAGAGTAAAATTCAAGAATGATCAGAAGAATATTTCCATGAAAAGATACTGGATGAAACGCAAATATCAAGGATATTCCACTAATTTCATGGAGTATAGAAGTCAAAGTTTTAACCAACTGGGTATAATAAAGAATAGAATAACAAAAGAAATCACCATGCATGCGATAGACCGCACAGCAAAAGTTATTCCAATGTAATAATAAATAACGAAACCAGTCCCAGTAAAACGCATGCATGTGATGTTCCAACAGAATAATAAAGAATGGAACCAGTCCGGCGTAAAACACATGCAGCAGGATGTTCCAGCAGAATAATAATAAAGAAGCGGAACCGTGTCCGGTGTAAAACACATGCATGTGATGTTCCAAATGTAATAATAATAAAGGCGGAACCAGTGGGTGTAAAACACAGATGAGGATGTTCCAATGTAATAATAATAAAGACGGAACCAGACCTGTGGTAAAACACATGCAGGCAGGATGTTCCAATGTAATAATAGAAGAATGTCACCAAGTATAGGGTAAACCAGCGTATACAAAGTTATTCCAAAAGAATAATAAGCAATGGAATAACAATGCAGTTCTCTTCATGAATAAGAAAGAATAACACCCCTTACATTTGGTAGGAGATTGAATATTGCGCGAGCAGTGTAGTAACAAAATACTCTTCTTCTTCTCTTATTCTCTCTATACTTTCTCTCTATAGCTTGAATGAATTCGTGAAAATAATGAAGCCCAGGCCTCTATTTATAGAAGATTTCTAGCTTAGCACCGCCGTATGAAAAGGCAAGTGGCTCTTGACGACTAATGATGTGAAAAGAAAAGTGGGTTGACGCTGTAATGTGAAACGACAAGTGGTTCGACGCTTTGTAATGTGAAACGACAAGTGGTTCGACGTCCGGTAAAGGTAATTACTATTAACGAAGGTAAATACTATCGACGAAGGTAAATACTATTCACAAGGGTAATTACTATCGACGAAGGTAATTACTATATCGACGAAGGTAAATACTATTCACAAGGGTAATTACTATTGACGAAGGTAATTACTTATCGACGAAGGTAAATACTATTGACGAAGAGACTCTTAGATGATGACATATGAGCCCCCCCATAAAATAATCAAACTTACCACAAATCATTTTTTTTCATCAACACATATTTAATCTTTCAACAATTATTAATCATTTATAACTTGTCGCCTCAATTATTGATTTAATACTATAACATATTATACGATGATGATCATGACAATAATTGAATCAATAATATAAGAGATATGATGCGTGAATTCATCAGAGTAATAATTGAGCATAGGTGAAAGTGACTTCTCACGTAAGCATCAATAATCAATACCGTGTGCTACTATGCAACCACGCAGTACATCGCATTTCTTTACCATAGGGTAGTTCAACGGTTTTAACGGTAACACCTCGTAGTTATTTTTATAAAATATTTTTGTCGTTTTCTCAATCCGAATAATAATTACATTGTAGGGTCCACCAATGATTGAGTAGTTGTATTTAATATTCCCTAACAAAAAGAATATTCCCCACCAAACGAATATTTTATAACAACTTGCATACTTTGCAAAATTTATAAATATTACCCACAACTATAACATTATATCAAATTTATTCCATAATATTCAAAAATAATATTTATAGAAAAATTCATCTTTATTTATAAAAAGTGGGGTCTTACAACCTCCCCTTCTTATGAAATTTCCCTCGAAATTAGGGTACGTACTGGTATGTCGAAGAGGTAAGGATACCTTGATTTCATTTTGATTCTAACTCCCAAGTCATTTCCTCAACATCGTGGTTCCTCCACAAAACTTTGACTTGAGATATAACCTCGAGCGTAGAATATGTTCCTTTTATCCAAAATTTGAACAGAACCTCTTCATACGTCAAATCTTCCGCTATTTCGTCAGGTTCTAACTCAATAATATGGTTCGGGTCTTTCACATATTTACGTAATACGGATATGTGAAAACGCGTTATGAACACGAGACATATTTGGCAGAAAGCGAGTCTATAGCCATGATTCCTACTCGATCGAGGATTAAAATGGACCGATGAATCGAGGATTAAGTTTTCTCTCTTTCCAAATCTTGTAACTCCTTTCCATGGAGCAACTCTTAACAACACATGATCTCCTATATCGAATTCCACGTCCTTTCGATGAAGATCAAAGATAACTCTTTTGTCGATTTTGTGAGGTTTTTATACGTTGTCGGATCGTTTGAATCTTTTCCGTAGTCATACGTATTCAACTCGGTCCCAACAACGTTGTTTCACCCACCTCATCCCAAAGATACCGAGAACGACACTTTCTTCCATACAATGCTTGAATGGAGCAATGCCAATACTGCTTGATAAGCTGTTGTTATAGGAAAACTCCACCAATGGTAAGAACTTGTCCCAACTCCCTTGAAATCAAGGACACGAGTCTTAATAGATCTTCAAGAGTTTGAATAGTCCTCTCCGACCGTCTCGTCCGTTCGAGGATGATATCGCCGAAGCTAAATCGTAAGTCTGTGCCCATAGCTTTTTTGCAAACTAACCCAAAATCGTGAAGTGAATCTTGGGTCTCGATCGAAACTATGGATACCAAAGATACCATGCGATCTTACAATCTCGTTTATGTACATACTGAGCAAGACGTTCAAGTGTATAAGTTTCTCGTTTCGGAAGAAATGAGCAGACTTGGTCAATCAATCTATCAACAATGACCCATATCGCATCAATGCCTTGAGAAACCTTAGGAAGACCGCAGAACGAAATCCATGGTAATGTGCTCCCACTTCCATTCTCGGAATTTCAAGTGGTTGCAATGGACCTTTTGGTACTTGATGCTCCGCTTTAACTCGTTGACAAGTTAGACACCTTGAGATAAATGGCGCTATCTCTCTCTCTTATATTGCTCCACCAAAATGTATGATTTAATATCATGATACATTTTGGTACTCCCGAGATGGATTGCAAATGGTGTGTTGTGCGCCTCCATCATGATATTATACTTTAAATCGTGGTCGTTAGGAACACAAAGTCCGGAGTTGACTCAAGTATTCCTTCTTCATCGATTCTTGCTTCCCAGATAGCACCTTCTTGCACTTTCTTCCTCATACGCATCACTCCAGTGTCCGTAGCTCGAGCAAAACTTTAACTTTATCGATTAAAGTCGGTTCTACTCAGATACTCGCTTATCATCACACGCGTCCACAGAGTCTTTAACTCTATCTCCATCCTTTGCAAGTCACACAAAATGGACCTTTGCGTTGACAATATCGCTTTCGTGACTTGCATATAATTTTCTACTCAATGCGCCGCCTACCACGTTCACTTTTCCAGGATGGTATTGGATGGTATGATCATAATCTTTTAATAGATTCAAGCCAACGTCGTTGTCGCATGTTGAGTTCCTTTTGAGTGAAGAAATATTTGAGGCTTTTATGATCCGTAAAGATCTCCACTTTCTCCCCATACAAGTAATGCCTCCAAATTTTAAGTGCAGAAGACAACATTTGCCAACTCTAGATCATGAGTAGGATAATTCCTCTCATATTCTTTGAGTTGTCATGAGGCATAGGCTATAACTTTTCCATGTTGCATAAGAACACATCCCAACCCTTTGCTCAAGCATCACCGTAGATGACAAATCCTCCGAGCGGATGGTATTGTCGAACATGTCTTTGAAATAAGTCTCCTCTTGAGTTCTTGAAAACTCTTCTCACATTCTTCGCTCCAACCGAACTTTGTATCTTTTCGAGTCAATTTGAGTCAATGGAGTAGCGATTCGAGAAAATCCTTCCACGAATCTCCGATAATAACCAATTTAAACCGAGAAAGCTACGACTTTGGTCATCGATTTAGGTTGTTCCCGACTTTGAATAGCTTCAATCTTTCTTTGGGTCAACAGATATTCCATGACTTGATACCACGTGCCCAAGGAATGCTACTTCTTAAAGCCGAACTCACATTTCTTCAACTTGGCATAAAGCTTATATTCACGAAGCTTTTGGAGTGTCGACCTCAAGTGTTGCTTTCATGATCTTCACGGCTTTTGGAATAAATAAGGATGTCATCAATAAAGACGACCACAAAGTGATCTAAATATTCCTTGAATACTCGGTTCATCATATCCATGAAGGCGGTAGGAGCATTAGTCAATCCAAAGGACATGACTAGAATTCATAATGCCCGTCATTAGGAGTTACGAAAGCCGTCTTTGGAATGTCGTGGTTCTAATCTTCAATTGGTGATATCGGGAACGAAGATCAATCTTTGAAAAGAATTTGGCTCCTTTGCAATCGGGTCAAACAGGTCATCAATACGTGGCAATGGATACCTATTTTTGATGGTGACATGATTCAACTCCCGATAATCAATACAAAGTCGCATACTCCCATCTTTCTTCTTCACGAATGTAACAGGAGCACCCCAAGGAGAAGTACTAGGATGAATAAAGCCAATGTCTAACAATTCTTGCAGTTGGGTCTTTAACTCCTCGAAGTTCAATAGAGCTATTCGATGTGGGGCTTTGGAAATAGGTTTTGTCTGGGTTCAAGGTCGATACAAAATTCAATTTCACGCCGGGGTAGGCCGGGAAGTTCTTCGGAGAATACGTCAGAAATTTATTAACAATAGAAATATCGCTCAAAACCGGCGTATTTTTGTTTAAATCGTGACATGAGCTAAGAAAGCTTGACATCCGCTTTTTCAATAAGCGAATAGCTTAATGGCTTGAGACGACCGTGATTGATTTTAATGGTTTGGTCGTTTGAATTCGCATAATAGGTTGATTAGGAATATGAAAGCTAACAACCTTACGAAAACAATCAATTTTTTGCATGATAAGTAGTTAACCAATCAATCCCTAAAATCACGTCAAATGCAAGTATTTTAATGAAATAAGATCGACAGTAATGTGAGGTACCAATTTGAACCAAACAAGACTTATAAACAAGTGGATGTAATGAAGGTTTCTCCCAACGGAGTTTCCACAGATAAGTCAAAGTCTAATTTCTCCTGAGTCAAATTTAATCGATGAGCGCAAGTAGGAGAAATAAAAGAATGGGTAGAATCCCGGTATCAAATAAAGTATAGACTTCATTAGAGTTTATGATAAGCTTACCCGTGATGACCTCATTGGATTCCTTGCTCTTTGGGAGGTCACAACAAACGCTCCCTCAGACTAATGGTTTTGAATTTTCGGGATGGCCTTTGGTGCCTCCATCCTAGCTGAATTTGTCTTGATGAACGACAAAATCGAGCTAAGTGACCTCTCTTCCACAATTATAACATGCTTTGGACTGCATGACGCAGATTTGATGATGTGTCCCTCTCTCCGCATTTGAAGCATATGATAGGTGGTCTTTCTCCTTCCTTAACGATGGGTCTTTGGTCTTGACGTCTTTCCATCATTGTTGAATCTCCGTTTCTTGAAATGTCCATTCTTATTGTTTTGGCCCCGATTACCACCAAGTGGTTACCATATCGCCCGTTGATTCCCTCCACGCTTGTTGTCACCGCTTCGATGACTACTCGCCGGTATTATAATTTTGCGTACCGCTTCTCTTTTAGTCAGGTTGACTCATTATCGCGTTCCACTAATCGAGCCCTATTTACAACATCCGAATACAAACATGCGGTTTACGAGAAATAAGATGTTGACGTATCTCCCGCTTCAAACCTCTTAAAAACATTCGCGCCATTCTCTCTTCATTATCCACCAAGTGGGGACGAACCGTGATAACTCCGCAAATTTTGCCTCGATTGCGACACGCTGGCCATATTGTTTTGTTCCAACTTGATAAACTCCACTTCCTCATGTGGCTAATACTTTTGGGAAAGTATTTGTCGTTGAACAACTCTGGAACTTCTCCCAAGATATCTTCAAGACAAAGAAGTTGAGTACGCTTTACCGATTCCCACCAAGAATCGCTCTCCGCCCAAGAACATAAAAGCAAGAAGGGAACCTTTTGCTCCTCGGAGCATCCCAAGACATCAAATATCTTGGTAATCTGCTTTATCCATGCTTCCGCCAGAAGTGGTTTTGGCTCACCCTTAAACTCCGGTGGTCCCAGCTCCTTGAATTATTTAGCGGTGACCGCCCGAGAGTTTTCCTTGTTTCCACCTACGCTTTTGGATGAGAGTCGCTCTCGCTTCATTGTTGCATAAATTGCATAAAGCCTCGAACATTTGATCATTCATCATTTGGTCGGTGTTGTTGTTTGCATGAGGATTATCACTTCTTGATGCACATTATCCTGATTATTGATATGTGGTGAATCAACGATCGCCTACGCTCCATTGCTATTCTCAACATTCTCAGATGTCATTTTCAGATAATGCCACAAAACAAAAGGTTAATTGACATGTAACAAATTATCCCTATCTTCCGACCAACCAATAAAATATAGCACATAAACTTAGGTAGGTCATACTAGCGAAGGTATTCCCCGCCTCTCCTCCTACAAGTACTATTCTCACATCTTAGCCAGGATCATATCCTAAGCTCGATATTAGTTGTGACGCCCCAAAATTAGGGTATACATCACCCATCTTGGGTCGCCACTTACATGGTATAGAATTTAAATACAACTTATTAACATAACTGTCGTGTACAATACGACATAAACTGTGAGTTTAAATACAAATATCGTCTACTAGATATTATACAAACTCAAAAAAAAAAAGTCCTCATTACAATTATTATCACACTATTTCACAGAATAGTGAGGACTACTAATGCTATCTTCGGGACCATCACTCGCTTCCTCGACTGCGTCTCAAATTTATATTCTCATTTCCTGAAGAGAACAGTGAAAGAAATGGTGAGCTTAACTAGCCCAGTAAGAAATATTATGACTAAGATAATGCAGAATAAATTATCAATAGTCTTCAACAATGTTAAACTGATAAAATACAATAGACAACCAGTTTAATTGCATCGGAATAAGCAATCCATTAAAAGAGTCAAGTAGAAAATAAAGTCTACTATCTTTTAGGTTTTAAAAGGTTTTTCATCACTGTTATAGCTGAGACTTAGCTTTAATAAATATTCCACATCATCGAATCACCCCTGCACTATGGCCAAGGATATTCTTTAGTATCACGACCACAATTATTCATGCCTTCTACGGGCCAAGAATATTTGTGTATTCATTAATGGTCATGATCATGCCAACAATTGTCCACCAATGCACTACTTACCATCGAGAATTTTTATCACATCATTTGTAACATTACGATGGCCACGATTATAACCGAATAGTCTCTCAGTCATAATCATACCAAGTCCATTTACGCACTATGTGCCACGATGACTTTCAACATAATATAAACATGAGGATGATGACAATGATATAAGAATTCAATAAAACAAGTTCAAGAATTATTTTATCCAGAATTATTAACGCCCAAATTATCAACATGACATCGCTTTTGTAGAGTAAAATTCAAGAATGATCGGAAGAATATTTTCATGAAAGATCTTTGGATGAAACGCAAATATCAAGGATATTCCACTAATTTCATGGAGTATAGAAGTCAAAGGTTTAACCAATTGGGTATAATAAAGAATAGAATAACAAAAGAAATCACCATGCATGCGATAGTATCGCACAAAAGTGAGTTATTCCAATGAGAATAATAAATAACGAAACCAGTCCCGGCAGAAACGCATGCACAGGATGTTCCAAATGTAATAATAAAGAATGGAACCAGTCCGGCAGTAAACACACAGCACAGGATGTTTCAAATGTAATAATAATAAAGACGGAACCAGTCCTGTAAAACACACGCATGCAGGATGTTCCAAATGTAATAATAATAAAGACTTTTAACCAGTCCAATGTAAAACATACGCATGAGGATGTTCCAATGTAATAATAATAAAGAGCGGAACCGTGTCCGGTGTAAAACACACGCATGTGATGTTCCAATGTAATAATAGAAGAATGTCACCAAGTATAGGGTAAATCAGCAGATACAAAGTTATTCCAATGAGAATAATAAGCAATGGAATAACAATGATTCTCTTCATGAATAAGAAAGAATAACACCCCTTACATTTGGTAGGAGATTGAATCTCGCAAAGAACAGTAGTAACAAAATACTCTTCTTCTTTCTCTCTTATTCTCTATACTTTCTCTCTATAGCTTGAATGAATTCGTGAAAAATAATGAAGCCCTAGGCCTCTATTTATAGAAGATTTCTAAATTTTGAAGACCGCCGTATGAAAAGGCAAGTGGCTTGACGACTAATGATGTGAAAAGAAAAGTGGTTTGACGCTCAGAATGTGAAACGACAAGTGGTTCGACGCCAGTAATGTGAAACGACAAGTGGTTCGACGTCCGGTAAAGGTAATTACTATTAACGAAGGTAAATACTATTGACGAAGGTAAATACTATTCACAAGGGTAATTACTTATCGACGAAGGTAATTACTATCGACGAAGGTAAATACTATTCACAAGGGTAATTACTATATTGTGAAGGTAATTACTATTAACGAAGGTAAATACTATCGTGAAGAGACTCTTAGATGATTACATATGAGCCCCTCATAAAATAATCAAACTTACCACAAATCATTTTTTTTCATCAACACATTTAATCTTTCAACAATTATTAATCATTTATAACTTGTTATCTCAATTATTGATTTAATACTATAACATATTATATGGATGATATATCGTGACAATAATTGAATCAATAATATAAGAGATATGATGCAAAGAATTATCGTAGTAATAATTGAGCATAAATTGAAAGTGACTTCTCACGTAAGCATCAATAATCAATACCGTGTGCTACTACGCAACCACGCCAGACATCGCATTTCTTTTATCATGGGGTAGTTCAACAGCTTTTAATCTGTAACACCTCCGTAGTTATTTTTATAAAATATTTTTGTCGTTTTTTCAATCCGATAATAATTACATTGTGGGGTCCACCAATGATTGATTAGTTATATTTAATATTTCCTAACAAAAAAGAATATTAAACCAAACGTAATATTTTATAACAACTTGCATACTTTTGCAAAATTTATAAATATTACCCATAACTATAACATTATATTAAATTTATTCCATAATATTCAAAAATAATATTTATAAAAAAATTCATCTTTATTTATAAAAGCTGGGATCTTACAGGTTCCACAAAGTTTGAAATGCTAAGATCAACTGAAAGGACAAATTAGTGAAAACAAATCTCTTGCAAAACTTAAGTGAAACTGTGAGAGTCAAATATACCAGAAGGCTAATAATGGATCCAAATCCGATCATCGGGTACCGACCCAAAAAGGAATGCGCAACAAAAGCCCCAAGAACCGGCAAGAAATTGGTGGCTGCTATCCAGAAATTGATTATGTTGGTTCCATTGACTATGCTCATATGATACTCATCCTCCAATTACAATATCAAATTTGTAGACATTCCATAACTTGCCACCTTCTCAAATGCCTCATTTACTGTACCATAAAAAGTGCCCACGTCAGAATCAAAATGAAATCAGACTCTAAATTTGGGTATGGGTATAAATTTTTACCTATGATGAATGACCATACCAAAAAAAAACATGCCAAGAATCAAAATGAAACGAGACTCTATGGGTAGAAATTTTTATCTATGATGAATGGCAGAGTTCTGATCAGGCCACCCAAACCCTTTGGGTGGGTGCTGTCCAAGAGAGGCTTTTCCGCCATCTCCTCCACTTCATCTGAATTAGGCCTTTCCATTAATTTTCTCCTTATTTGCAACTGGTCTATTTTCAATTAGTATCCTCTTCCTTTCAAATAATTTGGGAGTTCTTCTACCGCGACATTTTTCTGGGGAAATTGTAGCGACCTTTTTTTTTTTTGGTTTTTTTTTAGAAGATTTAAAAAAACGATAATATTTATTTCAATTGAAATTTTGTGTAAAAACAGTTGTTTTAGGTGTAATTTGAATACATTTACTGAACAAAAAAGCAGTGTTTTAGTCATGCATGCACTCATTTTTCAGTATGTATCCAAATTATACCTAAAACACTGTTTTTTACAAAAAATTCAGTTGAAATAAATATTATACATTTTTTAAGAGGTATTACAAAAAAAAAAAAAAAACCAAAAAAAAAATGTCACTAGAAAATGTCAACAAAGAATGTCCCCCTAGAATTTTCCATAATTTGGAGTCTCCGTTTTATTGTTCAAAATTAAAATGTGTTGGAATATGACATTATAATGACAGTGATGACAAGAGAGAATGATTGGGAATATAAAAAGAATGGAGACTCTCCATTTGGAGAGAATCCTGGCCCGTTTTACATATATATGTATGTACTATAAATAAAGTAATAAGTACTCTCTCCATTTCTTAATAACTGACGTTTTAGGATAATTTTTTTGTTCCTAAATATATGACGTTCTAGGATTTCTAAGAGAATTGGTTACATTATTTTCTTAATTACCCCTAAACATTTAATACTCCCTTTAATTCTCTCATACTTTTCCAAAGCTACTTTCTCTCTTTTAATATTTTACCCGTATACTCTCTTTAATTTTTATATTTTCTCTATTCTCTAACAATATGTCTCTCTCATTTTTATCACCTATAATTAATTAGCTTTTCATTTATCAATGCAAATGTGTTTTTGATAATATATAATAATTTTAATGGAGTAATTTTACGAGTTATAACTTCTTTAATCTCTGTGCAAAAATCTTAAACGCCACATATTTAAAAATGAATGGAGTATATATTTTTCCTTTTAGTTTGAGTCATCCAGTGCACCGGAGTAGAGCGGAAAACAATTTATAGCACGTTTTACAGGCCTTTCTAATTTTGCTGCCAACGTTTTTAAAAAATGAAAATAAAATCAATAATTAAAATAATAAATTGTATTTGGTCCATATAAAAATATTAAGAATAGCATATACTTCATTTACTTTAAAATATAGTACAATTATTTAACAGAAAATACGAGTTATACATTGAACCTTAAGTTTAGGCATGATAAAATATGGTTATAGATTGGTTTTGGTTTTTAAAATATGGTTATGGTTCTATTTAAGAACTAAAATCATATTAACCATTTTTAATATGGGTTGGGTTGGGTTGGGTTGAAACTATATGGTTATGGTTCAAAACCATATTAAACATTTTAAGATGTTTTGACTTTTAAATAAAACTTTTGAAAAATAAAATTGTGACCGTCGCAATTAAATTAATTAAGTAATAATATGATATAAAAATTATTAATATAAATAATAAAATGCTAAAAAACTATACTAATAAAATTTTAAATTGAAATTAATTCTACTTAATTACTAAAAAACTATACTAATAAAATTTTAAATTGAAATTATTAATTCTACTTAAAAATGGTTAACTAACTATATTTGTTTAAAAAAATATGGGTCCAAATTTTAACCAACCTGAATAAATAAAAATGGTTAACCAACCCATTTGATTTCAGTTAATATGGTTTGACCCAACAGTTAACTAACTATATTGTCAGGACTGCTTAAGTTACAATCTATAATGCATGATGTATTTGAATGCGGGATAAGTTGATAACCACGAGATGTCAGCAGTAGCTGTAAACGGGTGGGGGTGAGTTGAGCTTTAATTTGACGGGTTCGGGTTTGTGAAAAAGTTAAATGAGCCGTGTCGAATTTTTAAACAAATTTGTGCTCGAGCTTAACACATTTAATAGACAAGTTGTTCGCGAGCATTGCTTAATTGAGTCAAACTCGAGTTTCTTAATTTAAAATAAAATCAAGTCGAGTTTTCTTCGCGAAAAACTCAAACTCGGTTTTGAGTCAAACTCGAGTTTCTTTATTTAAAATAAATCAAGTCTTATTCACGAACAACTAGATTCATTTATAGCCGCCCATCGCTTATCTAATCATTGAAAGCTAGACAAAGAAGAAAGCATAACAGGTGCAAAAATGTAGTCCCTAGTTCCTTCAAGTAAAGGCCAAAACTTGCCGCTTTCTCAAATCTCGAATGCCTCATTTACTGCACGCATGCCCCAAAAAGTTAGTCGAGTTATTAATTTGGATAGGAGTATGCACTGAAAGCATATCCTCTGTCATTAAATTCTTTGTCCCGCCACTTAAATTTTGACACATGTCTTTTTATTTAATTTTAAAATTAATTATTGTTAAATAAAAGACTAGGTGTCAAAATCTAAAATGAGAGAATATGAAGATGAGAAAAATTGGAGGCAGAGGATCTCGCTTTCTCTTATGTAGGGATCGAAAGCAAAAAAACGGATATAACCGAATTACCGAACCAAACCGAAATAAATTAACCGAAATTTTTTGATAATTCGGTTATTTTTAACATTTCGGTTATATCCGAAATTATATATGATTTTCGGTTAGTTTATACGGATATCATTTTTGGATTATTCGGTTTACCCGAATAACCGAACATATTAAGTATTTCGTATTTTGACTATTAACCGAACTCTATCTCTCATATTAAGTCTTTCATATTCACAGATTCACTCTCTCTCTCTCTCTCTCTCTCTGTGTGAGTCTAATTTCTTATGAATCCTCACTCCAGTCATCTTCTCAAATCTCACTTATATTACCTCCCAAAAGGGACGACTCTAAGTAGAGGTGGCAAATGAAATTTGGTAAAAAAATGGGGTTTTGTAATTTCTTAAAAGTGTGGCACATGGTTGGGGTTAGGCGTGCATACTACAAACTTCTTCTCCTTTTTTTTTTTAAAATTATTACATTCAAAAATAAGTAATAATAATTAATATTAAAAATAATAAAATAATTTATAATAAACAATAATTCTAATTACCTACATTAACTACATATATTAATCAATTAAAATTTTATAAATTACTTTCAAAGTATATAATCAAATTCTAATTACCTATATTGATGGATGACAATTTAAGTTTATTTCTGTTTTGAGTTTGAGCCATGTATATTTGTGAAGCTAAATGAACTTTTTCAGGCTAATAATTACCGGATTTGTATTTTTTTAAGAGTTTTTATTTTTAATTAAATTAAACTAATATTGCACACTAGGAATTTCTCTCATGCTCCGTTGTCTGCTGCTCAAATGGGCTATACCACCTATATGAGACTCCACATGATGTCAATTGCTTGTGTTGATTTCACATAACGATTTTTCTGATGGAAGAGGATTTTAGTGACTAATGAAGTAGTATGGCTTCGGTGGATAGCAAAAAATATTAGAATTTCTTTTCTTTTGATCTCAGTGACAAATAAAACAAAAAACTCCTTTAAGTTCCAAAACATAAGATTCATTTCAACTTTTTGAAGGCTATTTGTCACATTTTCAAAATTAATACGAGTTCAGTTAATGTTGGTTAATCAAATTTCATTTTAACTTTATATTAAAAATTGCATTAAAAATAAACAAAAGTTGTAGCTCAGTTGGTTTGAATGAATTGAAGAGTGAAGTCTCATCTCTCAGACTCTCACTTTCAATCGCGACTTCGCCTAGAAATCCCCCAAATCGCGTCGAGTCGTTTGATGACAACTTGATGAATCGGTTTTGGTACTTGAAGCAAAAATCAGATTCAATCAGATTGAACCTGCTTCTCGCGAAGAGTTGAAGGTGTGGACCGAATTGGCTTATAGCGAAGAGTTTTCGGAAGAGCTCCTAGTTGGTTTGTTGATGGGTTGAGCCGCATAGTAAATTTCCTGGATGCTTCCACAATTTTAACTTCTAGTTATTGCTCAATTGTTGTCTATAACCACTTTACAGAGTCTATATATGATGAGGTAAGATTTGGGTTCCTTCAAAATTTCAAGTTTCTGAAAAACTATTGGGGTCCTACTAGGCTACTCCTAGAACCAGATACAGAGATATTACAAAGTTTTGTGATAGCAGGTTATAAACTGTACGGACAGCAATGATGTTTTGCTTTTAAAAAGAGTTTCTTTTGTGCTTTTGATTTGTATTAATTGGAGCTGGGTTTGCTGTAAAATGGTGCGGAGTTTGCGGAATGAAAAGTACTTTTGGTTCTAAATTTTATTTCTGGGTATTGGGTTTTGTTAACAGGTTTTAGGAATCTTTTCCATATAGTGATTGTGATGGTAATTAATGGGTAGTAAAAAAGTGAAGATTGGTGCAGAAGACTATACAAGTTGTACTGTCGTCATGCCGAGCTTCAATCCTCAAATACCCATCTCCTCTTCTAAGTAATTTCCTACTCTCAATTTTTTGTTTCATCTTTCCAAGTTCTTCATTTCGGTTATTAACCGAATGGTTAGTAAATTCGGTTATTCGGTAATTCGGTTATCTCCAAATTCGGTTAACAATTCGGATATCAAAATAATGTTAATTTCAATTTTCGGTTATAACCGAATAAACTATTCGGTTCAATTATAACCGAATGCTCAGCCCTACTCGTATGTAGTAGTTTAGAATTTGACTAGCAAATAGCCAGTTTGATTTGTATATTTATATCAATCACCAATGTAACACCTTGAATCCGCTGCAGGCCCAAAATATTACATGTCGTAAGCCTATAGACCCGCAAAGCAAGAATGTCAATAATGCACGGTCCGAATAAAATAACTCAACAATAATCTCAACTTAAAACCCAACAATAATTATCTTTTAATCCAATTCAAATGAAGTACCAATACTCGGAGACGCAACTCCTCGAAATTAATAGTTTTATTCCAAATTCAACATTAAAAAAAATAATATCATAAACTAAATTCCAGCTATCCAAAGCGTATAAAATAAGTGCTCAACTTTCAACGATGGGACCTGTAAAAATCTGTAAAGGGGTGAGCTAGCGATGAAGCCCAGCAAGTAGCAATCATTTATATCTAATCAGATCAAGTACAATTTGCAAAACACCTTTTTCGAAAAATAATTTGTTCGTTAATAATAATAAATATACTTTTCAAAACTAAAACAGATAATTACAAAATGAATTTTACATTCAAAAATGATTTCAATATATCTTTTAATCAACAGCCTTAGCGATTAAGGTTACAGTAGCCCTGTACCACGACCCAAAAGTTTGATAGCGTCAATGATCACGCAACCTACCAAGGTGTCTAATATGCATTCTCCCAGAAGGACATCTAAAAGGTGTGCGTCTTAGTAGGTCTTATATTAGCTCCGAAACTAAATGTAATCAATAACGAGTTCTATACATAGTCAGGTTGAGAATTTTAAAATATTTTTTTCAATATTATCGATATTCTAAACGATACTTTTTCACAGTTCAAAATCATATAATCTCATTTCACAATTCAAAAATAAATACATGATCCGAAGTTTTGAATAAACGAACATAACATTTTAATTTAAATGAAAGCCTTAAATAAAACATAACAAATTTTAAAACCGTACATTTATGCATTCGAGTAATTACTAAGACATACATATAAATAACAATAATTTTAAAATCACTAAATAGTTCGAAAAATCCACTTACCTCGATATTGTGAAACACAAAATTAAAAGCTAACAAGTCTTTTGAGTTTCCCCTCTTTTTTTTCTTCTATGTTCTGCTATACTCCAAAGCAAAATAATTTTACGTTCTATTTTTCTCTCTCCCCCTCGTCTGATATTCCTTTCTCTTGTTATATAATGATTTAAATACATGAAATTCCTTTACATAATAGATGATTAAGAAAAAGAGTCCTTTTTGAAATTAAAAGTTTGTTACGGTCTAACTGACTTATCCTAATAGGTTTAAGATATATACTACTTCTTCCGTTCTTTCATATAAGTCGTTTTAAAGAATTGTTTTTGTTCCTTAATATAAGTAGTTTGAGAATTTCAAATAGGCATTAATTTCTTAGTTTCCAATATTACCCCAAGTAATAAATATAACTTTAGTTCTCTCATTATTTTTTGCCTAATAAATAACACACTTTTTTTCCAATACAAAGACAATATAGACAATTGATATTATATTTAATGATATACAATCATTTACTTGATACTTGTGCACAACTCTAAAACGACTTATATTAAGGAACGAAGGAAAGAGTTGTGCACAAATATTAAGAAAATGATTGTATAGTATTAAATATAATATCAATTATATATATTGCCCTTGTATTGGAAAAAAAAAAGTGTTATTTATTGGGCAAAAAATAGTGAGAGAACCAAAGTTATATTTATTACTTGGGTAATATTGAAAACTAAACAATTAATGCCTATTTGAAATTGTCAAACGATTTATATTAAGGAACAAAAACAATCTCCTAAAACGACTTATATTAAAGAACGTAGAGAGTAGTTTTTATTCCATTATCTAATTATAAACCTGTTACTATTTTATTATTATATATTATTATTATTATTTTAACAGGGTATTACAACCAACTAGTAAGATTTGCTTCCATCCTTCACTGCCAGAAGGGAATAATATTCAAATTATATTTTTATTATCGGATCCATATTAAACTTTCTTTTATGTTATATGATTTTCAACAATGCTAAGGTTACAAGGGCCAGAAGCAAGTTCATTATCTTCGCCCAACTAACTCATCGCCTATATATCTTCCTATTCAGTCTTCACAAGGGCCATACGCCCAGCTACAAAGAAGGAAATACAACATGTTAACAAAACACAAACTAGCAAGCACCCTATAATAGTAATCATAGTGACCTTGGTTAATATTGCTCGAAACCCAACTCGGCTGCCCTTCACTTTTTGTAACATTATCGACAATATTTAGTATAAAGCTCGCTAACAAGCTTGCAGCAGACATGCCAACTCCTTGCAGAATAGTAGCTATGCTAGACATGCTGTGAGGGAACTCAGAGTAGTAGAACTCATTTTGCGCCACTAGGTTAAGAGCATTTCCGATGCCACCCAGGCAGTTTGGCAGTATGAGCCACATTGCTGACATGTTTACTACGGCTTGTGGGTCATCTGAAAATCCTTCCTTAGTTGCAATTCCCCTCCGGATATGCTCTACACTTGCTGTCACAACCATGGTAACAATTGACAAGAATAGTCCAATCCCCATTCTTTGTTTAGCAGTGAGATGCACAGGTCTTCCCATGATTCTTGATGCAAGGGGGAGGATTAAACGGTCATACAAAACAATCCAAAGTGTGATCGAAATGACAGTAAACATGGCAAAAGAACCTGCAGGGATTTCAAGCCCTGAAGTAACATGTCGATCCATGGACATTGCTTGGACTACCTGAAAAGTGGGTTGACTCAAAGTTACAGACATTATCAACCCTGTTGACCACATTGGGATCACCTTCAGCAGTGCCTTTAGCTCCTCTACTTGATCTACTGTACAAAGACTCCATGAGTTGGAAATTCTTCCATCGACAGTCAAGTACTGTCGAGGATCTCTAACAATGCAAGCTTTGTTGAGAAACCTAGATGCAAACAAAAATATTAAGTTGAATATAGGTAACTTGATAAGAGCTATAGTACTCTCATGCATGAACATAAAAACAAATGTTCAGAAACAAGATGGTGTTAATAGCAGAGCGAAGTTAGTAGAATCCGTCCCAGACAAACAAATGAACAGTAGCATCTTTTAGATTATGGTAGTCATATACTTGGAAATATATTATTGTGAATGTACTATAACATTGTTACTGTAATGACACCTCAATTTCTCGCTTGGGACAACCAGCGAAGATCCCTTCTTGTGATGATACACCATACTAGTTCTGTCTGAAGCTAATGGAAAATGTCTGTTCTTGTAGGCTGCTACAATCACTTGAACAAAGCCAGTAAGCAAGCTTGTTTTATCCTTTAACTTGATGTAGAATGTAGAAGCCAAAAAGAATGATAGAGCTGACAGGAACATGAGCACAACAGGAACTCCAAAACCGATTTCCCACCCCAAGTGATCTTGAATATATACAACACAAGTTAAAGAAATGACCACTGCCAGTGAGGCACAAGCATAATACCAGCCAAAGTAGCTCTCCAAGGCAGCCACACCTTTCAGGTTGCCTGGCTTAATCAGTTGATCTGCACCAAAGGCTAAGGAAGATGACCTGACGCCCCCAGCACCAATTGACACGAGTCCGAAGGAAAAACATAAGAAAATCACTTGGAAAGCAGTAGAGGAGCTGCAGCTGGTACTAGAACCAATGCAAGGAGGAGACCTTGCTTGTGGAATCATGGCTGTTGACCACAATAGAATCATCCCCTTAAACATAAGAAATTAATCCCATCATGTTCTTATTTTCAAAAAGTATACAATTTCTATCAATTTTGAAAAAAACAAAGAATGTTAGGCATGGATTAGGACAAGAACACAGAGAAAAATAGTAGGGAGGGTAGAAGATAATTAAGCTTTTAATCCAGAATCAATGCAAACAGGCTAATGGCACAAAGTCTCAGAAAGGAAGAGGTCCAACGGTCAAACCTTTCCAACTCCAAGGGTTACCCACACAAGCTTATGGTTGGATTTTCCCAGTGCACGGCTCTTGGTGGGGTGGGGTGGGGTGGGGGGGTGGGGGGGGGGCATGTATCCGTGGGATTAGTTGAATGCTCTATTAGGTTCGGATACCCACAATTCCTACTAAAAAGAAAAAAATCGGTACTCAATTCTCTGTAGTTCAGCTCCATCAGAATTTAGTGTCTCAAATTTTAGAATATCACCCGAATAGTTATATAGTTATTCAAACGCTAGCGGTAACTTTCTCAAAAGATGTAGTTAAAGCTAGTGAGTTGTCACTTTTATGATTTCTTTGAAAATTACACGATAATAAATAATATATCCAGTTATTTGGAAATTTTTATGTGGAACATTGAAGAAAATAACATAATAATATGAATTACTTGTGTCCAACAATGGACACTGCTGGACACTCAGGCAAGGGTACGCGTGTCTAACTTGACACTCCATTCGAGTACATTAACATGGTGCGAAACTAATTCTTATGCAATTATTACCAGCAATTGTACTCTGACCATAACCAAAGACAAGATAGAATTACTAGATGCTAATTGGATTAAATGAACTTTAAATGAAAAGGTTAGCTCAAGTGCTTAATAAGTGCCTACGATAGTTTAAAACTCCTCATAAGAGTGGGGATACATTTCAAATTAAGGACATTATCCCAGCACTATTCACAGTTTGAAATGTCAAGATTAATTAAGTGAAAATGACGCTCATTGAAGAGTAAAGTGAAACTGCGAAAGGAAATTTACCAGAAGGCTAATAACGGATCCAAACCCGATCATCGGGTAGCGACCCACAAAGGAATCAGCAAGAAAAGCCCCAATTACCGGCAAGAATTTGGTGGCTGATGACCAGATATTGATTATGTTTGTTCCACTGACCATACCCATATGATACTCCTTCTCCAAGTACAAAATCATGTTTGATGACAACCCAAAACTCGCTACCTTCTCAAATGCTTCATTCACTGTACCCAAAAAAAATAGTCAAAAATAATGGGTGTGTAATGCTTACCTATGATGAATGGCAGAGTTCTGATGCTACCCAATTCCTTTGATTTTATGGTGCCCAAGAGAGGCTCTTCGATTATATCCCTTCATTTCATCTGAATTAGGAATCTCCTCCATTATTTTTTTCTTTATTTGCTGATCAAATGGTACTATAGATATAAATATTAAATATGTATGGTGGTGACCGGTGAGGTAGTGCTTGACGAGAGCGGGAAAATATATTATCTTTACACCACGTGTACAGCTTTAATGCAATCAGTGGGTCCAATTTCTTTTGAATTTTATGCATTTAAATAGTATTAAATATTAAATGTATGGGAGTTAGGTATTACTAGTCATTCAGTACGTTTATTTTTTTAAAAAATTATCTGAATGATTGAACGTGTAAAATCTCAAATTTTATAAATAAAGATTTAATTTTCTCAAAAAAAAAAATTTAAATATTATAGTGTGGATTTAATAAAATGTTATAGTTGTAGTTGATATTTATAAATTTTGCAAAGTATGCAAGTTGATATATAATATTCGATTGGTCGGGGAATATTCGTTTTAACAGGGAATATTCGTACGACGGTACAATCATTGGTGAACCGCACAACGGAATTATTGTCGGATTGAGAAAACGACAAAAGTATTTTATTAAAAATAACGGCGAAAGTATTACCGTTAAAACTGTTGAACTACCATTAGTAAAAGAAATACGATGTCTGGCGTGGTTACATAGTAGCACACCAGTATTGGTTATTGATGCTTACGTGAGAAGTGACTCAGTTATACTCAATTATTGCTTCTGATAATTCTTCGCATCATATCTTCATATTATTGATTCGATTATTGTCACAAAGATCATCTGCGATAATATGTTATATTATTAAATCAATAATTGAGACGGCAAATTTATTCATATTATTAAATTGCAATATTTACAATGTCTGCAGAAGTTACATCGAGGAGAGGTTTGGTCACCTAATCAATTGCGGCGCCAATAAGAGAAATCCTTATCGGAAAGCCTCCTCTTTCACAGGAGCGACACTGGTTGTTAAATATTGTGAGTTATAATATTAATGATGAATAAGTTCGTGTTGATTAAAGATGAATTTGATAGTTCCATTGTGTTGGGATTATTGGTGTTAGTTGAAATCGATATCTATTAGATGATAATTGATGTGCGGGGGTTATATTGATAAATCGGGTAATTTATCGGATAAATGAGCAATTAATCGCTACTAATTCACATGCTTATATAACTATTTGTTCATATGTGTACTATTGAATCACATTCTTATACTATTAGGAGAGTTGGTGCAAGATTGATAATACTTGCATGATTAAATTAAAGATGGAGGTATAGATGGAGGTACTATATATTGTAATTCATATTTTCACATGTCAGAACTATTGAGTCACATGATTTACTATTGATTGACATGATTTACTATTAGGGAAGGTGGTGCAAAGTTTGATAATACTTGCAGGACTAAAATAAAAATGAAAGAAAAGTTGGAGGTATCAGATTTGTAATTTTTGAGCCCAAAAGCGTGCAATTATCGAAACTATATTTTTCTATAAATAGAAGTTCATTCTTCCTTCATTTCTCACCAATTCACTAAAGCTTTAGAGCCATTATTATAGAGAGAAATTATAGAGAGAAAGAAGAAGAGAAGTTTGCTCCCTCACTATTCTAGTATCCAGTTTCTTTCTAAGGTAAGGGGTATTATTTATTTTATATTCTGAAGAGATGTTATTTTTCGTATTCGTATGAATATTATATTCGTTCAATATTCGTAAAGAATATCATCTTCGTTCAATATTCGTAGGATTATTATTTTCGTTCAATAGTCGTAAGGGGTATTATTTTTTTTCATATTCATGAAAAGAACTTTTGTTATTCCATTCTTTATTATTCTGTTGGAATAACCTGTATACGAGGGCTACCCTATACTTGGTGAAATTATTCTGTTATTCCATTATTTATTATTCTCTTTGGAATAACATACATCACAATACCGCATACATGGTGAAATTATGTTGTTATTCCATTCTTTATTATTACATTTGGAATATCCATGTATGTGCATTTTACGTAGAACACGGTTAAGTCTTTATTATTACATTGGAATATCCGCATGCGTTTTCTGTGGACCGGGTTCCGATTATTTATTATTCGTTGGAATAACTCGCTCATACATATCACAATCTGTATGCATGGTGATTTTTGTTGTTATTCTATTCTTTATTATTACATTGGAATATCGTATCGGTCGCGTATTATGCGATTCGGTTAGTTATTTATTATTCATTGGGATAACCTGCATGCATCAAGTACCGCATACCGGTGATTTCTTTTGTTATTCCATTCTTTATTATACTCGGTTGGTTAAAGTTTTTGACTTATACTTTAAATATGAAATATCATTTTATTTGGTATTTTTTGTTACGAAGTTCTTATTCATGGGTTTCTATTCACCGATTACTATTTACTCTAGTATTATTCACTCGCGGGTATTCGGGGCACTTTTTATGCCGAAATACTATTCACACGAGTTACTATTCACTAAGTTACTATTCACCAAAATTACTATTCACCCGAATATTATTCACTCGAAGTATTTGGAGTACTTTTTTCATGTATGGGGTCTTATTCAAAGTACTATTCTCAAGTCTTATTCACGAGGGTATTATTCACGATTTAAAATTGATTCTTTTTCGTCAAATTATTTTTGGTGCATGAATATTATTCTTGAATTTTACTCTACAAAGAAGTATCATGTTGACAATTTGGATGTTATTAGTTCTGGATAATTTAATTCTTGAACTTGTTTTATTGAATTCTTATATCATTGTCATCATCCTCATGTTTATATTATGTTGAAAGTCATCGTGGCTTTGTATTGCATAGATGGACTTTGGTATGATTATGACGAAGGATTATTTAGTATAATCATTAACCGTAATATTACAAATGATGTGGAAAAAGTCCCTCGTTGGCTCGTAGTGCGTTGATGGGAGCTTTTGGTATGATTATGGCTATGGATTCTCTTCTACGAGGAGCAAAAGATGAATTGTTTTATGACATGATCAGATCAGTTGATGAAAACACGATTATCTTTGCCCGTAGTGCATGGATAATTCGTGGTCGTGATACTAAATAATATCCTTGGCACTGTAGTGCATGGATGATTTTGATGATGTGGATTATTTATTGTCGAGTCTCAAATGATTAAGTTGATGAAAAACTTTTAAATCATAAAAGATAGTAGATTTTATTCTCTACTTGACTCTTTTAATGGATTATTTGTTCATTGCAGATTAAACTTGATGTCTATTGTATTTTATCGGTTTAACATTGTTGAAGATTAATAATAATTTATTCGCATTATCTTAGTCATAATATTTCTTACTTTGGGCTAGTTGAGCTCTCGCCTTTCCTTCACCTTTATTCTCTTCGTGAAATGAGAATATAGTTGGGACTAGTCGGAAAGCGAAATTGACGGTCAGGATGATAAAGATTAGTAGTCCTCACTATTACTGTTAAATAGTGTGACAATAAATGTAATGAGGAGGTGAATTTGAGTTTGTATCATCATACATGAGGACTCCATTGAGAGTGGATATTATGCAGAAGGCAATATTCTTGTTTAAACTCTCACTTATGTTTTTGTCGTATGTTACACGACAGTTGTATTATTAAGTTGTATTTTGTATTTTTGTACCATGTATTTGGCGATTCAAGATGGGTGATGTATACTTGTTTTGGGGGCGTCACAGAACGGTTCAGCCATTTAAACGATTTAAGTTGAATGATTTAGTCCTATTTTTTTGGCTGAATAAGCTAAATGAGCGGCTGAATGATTTTTTTTTACAATATTAACTATTATATTAAATAAATTTATAATAATTTTTTAAATTTTTTTAGAGAGTAAAATAATAAAAATTTGTTATTTAGATGTTTCAGACATGTCAATTATTAAACAATTTTTTCATTCAGATTTAGATTCAGATTCAGATTCATCCAGTTTTTATCAAACACCCCCTTAGTTCCATTTTTTTTGGCTGAATGGACTGAATGAGCGGCTAAATGATTTTTTTTAAAAAAATAATAAAAATATGTTATTCAGATATTTTCAAACATGTCAATTATTAAAAAAAAAAATTCATTCAGTTTTTATCAAACACCTTCTAAATACTCTCTCTGTTCCTTAATATAGGTCGTTTTAGAGTTGTGCACAAGTATTAAGGAAATAATTGTATATCATTAACTATAATATCATTTGTCTATATTGTCCTTGTATTGGAAGAAGATATTAGTATTAAGGAAATAATTGTATATCATTAACTATAATATCATTTGTCTATATTGTCCTTGTATTGGAAGAAGATATTATTATTTATTGGACAAAAAATAGTGAGAGAACCAAAGTTATATTTAATATATGTGATAATATTGAAAACTAAACAATTAATACTTACTTGAAATTCTAAAACGACTTATATTAAAAAACAAAAATATTTCTCTAAAACGACTTATATTAAGGAACGGGAGAGTATATATCTCCCTTTTCGTTCGAGTGTACTGCAGTAGGAGAGCAGATCCTCTGTCCCCAAATTCCATGTACTCTTGTGTTCTCCACTTAAATTTTGACATATGTCCTTTTATTTAATTTTAAAATTAATTAGTAACGTAACAGACTATATGTCAAAGTTTAAGTGAAAAGACACAAGAGGACAGAGAAATTAGGGACAAAAGATCTATTCTCACTGCAGTAGGGCGGAAAGCAATTTATAGCACGTTTTACACGCCCTTCTAATTTTATTCCCAACATTTTTTAAAATAAAATAAAATAAAATAAATCAATAAATTAAAATAATAAGTTGTATTTTGTCCATATACAAATATTGGGAATAGCATATACTCCATTTACTTTAAAATATAGTACAATTATTTAACAGAAAATATACATTGAACCTTAAGTTATCAGCATAATGTATTTGAATGCGAGATGACGACAAAATGTCAGAAATAGCTGTGAACGGGTAGGTTGAGTTGAGCTTTAATTTAACGGGTTCGGGTTTGGATTCGGGTTCGGGTTGGGAAAAAAGTAAAATGAGTTGTTTCGAGATTTAAACGAATTCACATGTGGTGTTCGACCTTGATTCATTTAATAAACAAGTTGTGCACGAACATTACTTAATTGAGTCAAACTCGAATTTCTTTATTTAAAATAAAATAAAGTCGAGTTTTTTACGTGAACAATATCAGTTATCTAATGGAATCAACATGTCGAGTTTCTTTTGATTTTTTTGCATTTAAATATTGACAATAATATATGGTAGCAATTATTTTAAAATACAAAATTATATATCAAGAAAAGGGAATGACTTGTGTATTATACCTTAATATTGGACTTTAAATTTGTGCACTTGTCTACAAAATTTTTAGATCCGGACCAATAATTGAATGGACAAAGACATGGAGTAGATGGATCATTAGTTTCAGTCGAACTATTGACTCAATGACGTTATTAATATATAAAAATATATGTTATTAATAATTAATAAAAATTTTAAAAATATCATTTTTTATGAACTAAAATATAATAAAGTTAAGTTACAATATTACTAAAAGTAGTTAATTTTAATATTAAAAAAATTTTGGTACAAAAAATATTAAAAAATAATTAAAAACCGGTTCATCGGATCAATTAACTGATTTTACCAGTTAAACCAACAGCTCGACCAGTGATCAACTTGGTCAACCAATATTTGACCAAATTAATTAAATTGAGCTAAATTGGTCCGGAGTGTAGACCAAACCCGAACCTGTTAAGGAAAAGGAGTTTAAGGAAGGTTAATCTTGTTTTGGACATAACTTTTGATCTATTTGGAGTTACGGATCCATAATATATCAAAACGAATCTAGCGGCGAGCTTTAGAAAAGAGGCCTAGAAAGAGGCAATTTGGCCTTTCGAAGTTTTTCCCATTTTGGGTCTAGTTGAATATTTTTGTAATTTCATTAGTCTTTTCGTAATTATGGTTTTCATCTTATAGTTTAATATTTATATGTTGTTTTCAGACATTTTAAAAACAACTCTCATTATTATTATTCTGGTTTATGAATTATTTGGCTATTTAGTCAATTTATTCCAAACTTTGTGAATTCTTGTGATTGCAAAATGGAGTTGAATGAAACAGATGTTGAGGGAACGATTCCTGCCATTGGATTATGAACAAGTTATGTTTCAGAAATTGCAGAATTGTAGGTAGGGTAACAAATCCATCCATGAGTATACAACAAAATTTCAGAGGTTAACGGAACGTACTGGGCTACAGGAGTCCGCAATTCTGAAAGCATCTAGGTATTATGAAGGCCTGAGACAGGGAATTAAAGAGAAAATTAGAGTACAGACAGTGCTTAGTGTTGAGGAAGCAAGGAATTTGGCCTTGAAGGATGAACTTATACAACAGGAGAAACCCCTTTTTGAGGCTGTTCGTAGAATTTATCCAGAGGGAGGTCAAAATTTTGGGGATAAGAATCGTGGGCGGAACAATCGACAGAATCCTGTGTTCCAAATCCTCAATGACGACAGTTTCAACGTGGTGATCGAGCTGTGGTAGAAAAGGCCCAAGGAAAACAACCGACGGGGCAAGATAAAACACCTAACCCATATGCCAAAAATTATGGGGATAAGTGTAATAAGTGCGGCGGATCGGGACATACATTAGCAGATTGTCGGAGACGTGCCGTGAACATTGTCAACCATGATGAGGAAAGGGAAAATAACGAGGAATATGAGAATGTTTATGAAGCTGAGGGAGAAGACGACGAGTATGAGGCAGAAGAGCAAGTGTACGTCTTGAGAAATTTGTTTTTGTCCCCAAAACCGGCAGAGGAAACCCAACGCCATAGACTGTTCCAAACGAGATGTGCCATTCTTGGTAAGACGTTTGACTTGATTATTGATAGTGGTAGCCAAGAAAAAATCATTGGTAAGGAAGTAGTGGAGAAGTTGTATTTACCTATTGAGAAGTATCCTAGTCCTTATTCGATTGGGTGGATTAAATTTGTGGGCGAAGTTAAAGTGACTGAACAGTGTAAGGTTCCGTTTTCAATAGGCAAATATGCAGATACTTTTTATTGTGATATCATAGATATGGATGCTTGTAATGTTTTATTTGGACGGCCGTGGCAGTATGACACTAATGCGCAGCATTTGGGAAGAGACAATATCTACTGAATTGAGAAAGATGTTGTACGGTACACTTTGTTGCCATTGAAAAGAAATACCCAACCCAAAACTTCTAAAGTGGAGGGGAAGGCGTTCTTGATAATAGCACATACCCGCAAAGAATTTCTGGCTGCTATGAAGGAGACAGGTAATTTATTCTGTCTGGTTGTGATGTACGTGATGAAAGGGAAATCAAAGGAAGCTGTGGTACCTGTGACAGTTCGGCCTTTGTTGGCTGAATTCAGTGAGATCCTATCGGATGAGTTACCGAATGAACTCCCATCCATGAGAGATATACAACACCAAATAGACTTGATTCCTGATGCAAGTTTTCCAAATTTGCCTCATTACAAGATGAGTTCGAAAGAGAATGAGATCCTACGAGAAAAGGTGGAAGAGTTCCTGGAAAAGGGGCATATCCAGGAGAGCATGAGTCCACGGCTGGATGGTATGCTCGACCAGTTGTGTGGTTCGAGGGTGTTTTCCAAAATTGATCTGCGCAGTGGCTACCATCAGATTCGCATACGACCCGGAGATGAGTGAAAAATAACTTTTAAGACTAGAGATAGTTTGTTTGAGTGGTTGGTCGTGCCATTCGAATTTAGTAACGCGCCTAACATTTTCATGCGTGTTATGAATCAGGTACTGAGACCTTTTATTGGGCGATTTGTTGTTGTTTACTTTGACGATATCCTGATTTATAGTAAATCCGAATAGGAACATCTTTTGCATTTGTATGAAGTTCTAATAGTCTTGCAGCAAAATAAATTGTATGTGAACCTTAAGAAGTGCAGTTTCATAACAGATAAGTTGTTATTTCTGGGTTTCATAGTTAGTTTCGAAGGGATACATGTGGATGAAGAAATTATTATAACCATTCGTGATTGGCCTGTCCCGAAAATAGTTAGTGAAGTTCGTAGTTTCCATGGACTGGCCACTTTTTATAGGTGTTTCATCAGGAATTTTAGTATCATAACAGCGCCTATTATAGAGTGTTTGAAGATAGAAAAATTCAAATGGGATGAAGTGGCCAATAACAATTTTGCAGAAATAAAGGAAAAGTTAAGTACTGCTCCGGTGCTTGCGTTACCAAAATTTAATAAACTGTTTGAGGTAAATTGCGATGCTAGTGGGGTAGGTGTTGGTGCTGTTTTGTCTCAAGAGAAGAGGCATGTAACATATTTCAGTGAGAAACTGTGACGCCCCCAAAACACGTATACATCACCCATCTTGAGTCGTTAAATATATGGTACAAAATTCAAATACAATTTAATAATACAATTGTCGTGTAAAATACGACAAAACATAATCTAAGAGTTTTAATAAGAATATTGTTATCTAGACAATATCTACACTCAATGGAGTCCTCATCACATTTATTGTCACACTATTTTATAGAATAGTGAAGACTACTATGACACCATCTCGGACCATCACTCCATTCCCCGACTAGTTCCGGCTACGTTCTCATTTTTTGAAGAGAACAATGAAAGCAAAAGGGTGAGCTCAATAAATTTCAAAGAAGAAATATTATGACTAAGATAATGCAGAATAAATTATCTTTAGCCTTCAACAGTATAACAACTGATAGAATACAATAGACAATAAGTTTTAGATCAACAACTGCAGCGGAATAAGTAATCCATTAGAAGAGTCAAGTAGATCAAAAAATCTACTATCTTCTATGATTTAAAAAGATTTTCATCAACTTTATCGCTGAGGCTCAACTTAATAAATAAATCACATTATCGAATCATCCCTGCATCACGACCAAGGATATTCATGTAATCATCAATGGTCATGATTATACCGAATAATCCCTGGTCATAATCATGCCAAAAACTGTCCATCAATGAACTACAGGCCAATAAGGACTTTTACCACATCATTCGTTACATTACGGTTATGATTATACCGAATAATCCCTGGTCATAATCGTACCAAGTCCATCTATGCACGTAAGCCAAAGATGACTTTCATCAAAATATAAGCATGGGGATGTTGACCATGACATAATAATTCAATAAAACAAGTTCAAGGATAAATTTTAAAGATTTATAATTTAATTTATCCGTAAATCAATAACGCCTAAATTGTCAACACGACATCGCTTTGTGGAGTAAAATTCAAGAATGCTCGTAAGAATATTTCCATGAAAAGATCTTTGGATGAAGCCGCAAATATCAAGGATATTCTACTAATTTCATGGAGTATAAGCCAAAACTTTAACCAACCTGAGTATAATAGAATATATGAAGCGCAAATGGATTTTCACCGCCATGCGCAGAATCCCACGAAATGATTATTTCCATAATTTAATAAGAAATGAATATGAAGGGTCATTCACTACGCACGCAGAAGTCGCGTGAGATGAGTTATTCCAATAGAATAATAAAGAATGGAATAATGGAAGAATTCACCATGCATGCAGTAGTCCGCGTAAGCAAAGTTATTCCAATAGAATATTAAAGAATAGAATAACAAAAGAATTCACTGCATGCGGTGAGTCGCGTGTAGAAAAGTTATTCCAATGAATATTAAAGAATGAAATAACAAAAGAATTCACGTGCATGCAGAGTCCGCGTGAGACAGAGTTATTCCAATGAATAATAAAGAATGGAATAACATAAGAATTCACCATGCATGCGATAATTGGCGTAGAGCAAAGTTATTCCAATGTAATAATAAAGAATGAAATAATGAAGAATTCACACGTAAATGCAGAAGTCCGTGAGACAAAGTTATTCCAATGTAATAATAAAGAATGGAATAATGTAAAAATTTACCACGCATACCAGAGTTCACAGAGACGAGTTATTCCAATAGAATAATAAAGAATGGAATAAATTTTACGAGTATTGAAAGAAAATAACTCTCTTCATGAATACGAAAGAAATAATACCCCTTTACGACTGTGAACGAAAATAATATTCCTAGGAATATTGAATGAAATGATATTCCTTACGAATATTGAATGAAAATAATATTCACATGAATATGAAAAATAATATCTCTTCAGAATATGAAATAAATAATACTCCTTACCTCAGAAGAAGACTGGATACTGAAATAGTGAGGTAGCAGACTTCTCTTCTTCTTTCTGTCTATAATTTCTCTCTATAATAATTGCTCTTGTGAAACTTAGTGAATTGGTGAGAAATGAAGGAAAAATGAGCTTCTATTTATAGGAAAATATAGTTTCAATAATTGCACATTTTGGGGCTCGAAATATTACAGTATAATACCTTCCTCTTCACTACAACAAAAAGGCTTATCAGCGACCGTATACGATCGCAGATGGGTATCAGTGACCGCATGCGGTCGCTGATATCAGTCGCAGATAATCTGGTCGCTGGATGGACATTAGCGACCACTAATAGCGACCGACTTATTAGCGACTGCAATCAGCGACTGTAGTTGTCGCTAATCTGACTCATGCTGAGTCATTTGTTAGGTGTGACGTGGCACACATGGCAGCGACTAGTAATAGCGACCGCATCGATCACTAGTTTCCAAGAAGGTAATGCGGTCGCTGTTACAGTGTTAGCGACCGCATGCGGTCGCTGATGGTTTTTTTTTTATAAAAAAATTTGCTTGTTTTATTGATTTCCCAAAAATAACCTGCTTTGTACCTGCTTTAATTCCCAATACAGCAGTATATACAAGCATCCATATTAACATCCATCCATGATAACTACTATATGATAAACATTGATCATCCATAAATAAACATTCATCCAACACAACAAGTCTAGCTCTTCATCCAACACAATACAATTGTAAACATTCATCCAGCACAATACAATCGTAAACATCCATATAAACCAATACAATTGTCCAAAGAATGAATCTAAAAGAATACAAGGCTTTGACAATCTTAAAAAACAAGTCTAGGCGCTCTTCATGGATCATCCAAATTAGGATCCTGTAATTAACAAAATAATAAAACATATATGTTACATGTGTTGATACTGCTATGACTTAGGGAAAGCTAAACAATAGACAATGTAGTGAAACATATAACTAAGACAGTGACTCAAAGACTATAAACATATAAGACAATGTAGCTAAATAATAAACGATATATATATATATATATATATATATATATATATATATATACCGGTCGCTATTCTGTCATTGCTTTGCTCGCTTCCCCGCCACGACGCCCAAGATTCGCCAACTCATCAGACTCGAGATCGCAAATGCCCGCCCAAGATATCTGAAAAAGATCATGATCTCGACAGATCGCTTCTCACACAACAAGCAGGAGTATGATGACAGTGGATAACTCGATGACTTTGTAGACTAGGTGGGCGAGTCGTCTCGTGCCATCGATGGTGGCTAGCGCTTTTTGTCCTTGGCCTTTGACATAATTTTTCTTAACGATGGACGCCTCTCCCATAATTCTTGAACAATCGATTTGGACGGGGTGCCTTGTGGATATCGCTGCTCATTAAGCCCTTATAAGTGTCCTGTCAGAAAGTCAACAATTAAATAGTTAAAAATAAATAAAAAAATACTAAAAAAGGTCGTCAAAATTTATAAACAACATATTAGGATAAAGTGAACTTATTATCAGTATTATCCTAATGTCCTCGCATGCACCATCGTGGGTGGCCACATACACATTCAACCAATTGATAGGTTGACCTTGAGACTGAGACTCCTACAGTTAATTTTCTTATATTATTATGTAAATATATGATATTTAAGCTATAAAAGATGACTGTAAACATAACATACGTGCCTCGGCAAAGAATATGCCGCACTGTGATATCTGTCGCCCGACACGTGTTTTTGCCTTCTCGCCGCCTGATACACCTGAGGATCTGTTCGAGGTGGCAGTCTTGCGCCTCTTGACCTAGCTCTCAGCTCTCCACTAGTCATACATCTGCACCCATATGGGTAATGCATGCGACCACCAAGGGCTATGCCATGCATATATCGCTTCACCTCGTCTGGATGGTCAATCTCAAAGATCAAGCAGGCTTTTATCGTTCCTTGTTCAGATTATCTTTAGTCTGATGGACGATGACTTCGCTGAAACGATGTCTCGAATAATCGACGATGCGCGTCGTCCCCATCTATACCGCTTCTGCAAATAAAACAACAATAATAATATTAAAAATGTTATATTACCATAATCCAACATTAATAAACAATATTATTTGATTAACGATGTATTATCTATCAGAGTGATAAAAATATACACGAAATTCAATTTAAATCGCATCCTTATGGGCTGAGAGGTGTGCTCGCCCATGTAATCACTGACATAGGCCAGTTCTGTAAGCATAATTATGAAATGCACTTCACAATTTTACTATCTTGAAAATCACAACAATATATATAATAATTTACATTAAAATATATTTATAACAATGGAAATATTAAACCCTTAAATATACATGATGTTTAACTTACTTGCTTTCTGGAGGAGGACGGATCTGTATGACAATGCGATCATCGATTAAAAGGGCCTTCTAAGCACATGATTAGGGCCCCACCCAACCCGCAAGGCCAGGTCACTTTGGTTGAAGACATCTAGAAATAAAAAATTTAGGATGATATTATGAGTTATAAATAAAAGGTACATATACATGTCAAGGATATAGAGAACATGTACATATGTAATTATATGTAAGATAATTAAAACTAAACATACATTTTATAGAAAATGACAATAATGACAATTAATTGTATGAAATAGTTAACTACGATTACTATAAATGAAAGGTACATAAACATGACTGAAAATAGTTAACTACGACAACTATAAAAGAAAGGTACATAAACATGTTAAGGATATAGAGAACATTCCTATATGTAATTCATTGTAATACAATTAAAACTAAACATACATTTTAATGAAATTCGTTGTCTGAGTCAGAATCATTTTGTACAAGTATCGGAGATTCATAACCATCTTCTTCTTCAGATTTTGTGTCGTTGTCGATACCAATAACTCTTCCTCGGGATCTTTGTCGCTATCCCGCACAATAAACTGCTCCTCGGGATCCAATTCATCAGGTTCATCTCTACCCTCTAACTGGATTACATCATTGTTGTCCTCTATATTTATTATAAGAGGTCTATGAAGCATCTCCTCTTAGTAGAAATTCCCGTCTATTACTTTGTCATCTGTTCATTTTCTTTATAAAACAACATGCAATCGTTCGGACATACATCAATCTTTTGATATCCAAGACCCAACTTCTTCACCATTTTTTTACAATAGTAGTAGTTATCGGGCAATTTTTCACCGACAGGCAACATACTCTTAATGGCCCTCAAGAGTGACTCAAAACACTCATGGCTCATGTTGTGATCAACTTGATGTTAAGTAATGTCGCCATCGTAGACAATGTAGTGTGCTTCGTGCAACCATGCCACAACGGTTCGCTACCCTCGTCTAACAACTTAAAGAATGCTTTGGCATCAGAATTCATAGGTTGCTCTCTGCCTTGTTCCCAATCAAAATTCGGCCCTACAATATCATGAACCATGTCATTCATACGATGGGTACTGCTGCCTAGATTGTGTACTTGTGCGTTGCCACTATCTCTTCTCTGTCCATGTGCCCACCAACATTCTTCGTAATTGTTCATGAACCCAAAAACAAGTAAATGATAGTTTACTACGTCTCTGTCCATATAATTTATATTCTTAAACTTCAAACAAGGACATCTTATCTTATTCTGACCATTAACACATTCCGGGTGACTATACGCATAATCTAGAAATACTTGACAACCAGCTCTAAATTCTGCTGTAGCACCTATCTGGGCACTTAACTTTCGTCGTCTCACCTAACTACGGTCTGAATAGAGGTCCATGAAACTACGGTACCTATGTTGACATGAATTATTTTATTCCCTTGTTAGAGATTTATAATTCAGCTCAATGCCATTTATGATGCTTATAAATACATATAGATGTATATGTATATATGTAACATGAGTGTGTATCATATATGATTATTCGGGAATTGAACAAGGATACATGCCAAAACAAGTCTAGGCAGCTTGAGATCGACTACCCAAAGGCATGGTATATTGTTGTGGATCTTAAATTAGAATGAGGTGTAGAATATGAATCATTTCATCATGCATGGTCTGCATATGCATTGGGACAAGTCTAAATTACCCGACAAACGAAAAAATTTCGGCAGAGTCTCCCCTATAATATGGACTATCCACATGCACGAGGGCATGCATACTTGACCATTTTTAGGCATATAAGAGCAACTAGAATGTATAAGCAATTAACATAACATCACATATACTCATTGCCTTTATATATTCCAGGGTCCCTATCTAAACATAACAAAAACTCTTCTACATAGGATGCAAGGTATTTTAAACATAACAGTCCCTAAGCCTTCAATTTTAAACATTATCACATAATCTATTTGCTATATACTTTGTATTCATGTCTTAAAACTTAAGGATGCAAGGTTTTAAATTCTTTATTCAAAACAGCCCTTAGATTGTATAATGTTTGAATGAGCAAAAAAGTTGAGGAGATAATGTTTCTAAAGTAGCTAAATTAGCTGAGCTTTTATTCTGGAAATCCACATGATGTGGACAAGTAAAATGAGTGGGAGAAAGTAGTAATTTATACTACAAAGAGAGTTCAATTTATGAGCTTTGCATATTGACTAGGCTTGTCATTTCAGTTATTTCTTTACTAGTCTTATCCCCACAAGATCTAGTCATACGACATTTAATATATTGAACTATGAGGGACAAGATCAATGTTACTAATTGTTAGTAATTGAAAATCAGTCTTTGCACATGCATGGGATTCGATTGTTATGATCGATTCACTACTCATTGTCACTCATTTGTCTTTTGAAGCAAGTTTTCTACTAGTATATATTTTTTTACTCACTTCTCTCCCTGGCTTTTGTTTTGTTGGTGAAAAGTGAAGAAAATGAAGTAATTTGACTATTTATGGGCAATATTTTTGCTAGTTTATTAATTGGTCCCTCAACTTTATTTTTCTTAGTCAAGTTACTTAACTTACTTTTATTCTAAACTTGCCCCACATTATAGATTTTAATCATGCTTTTCATTAGTTAATTACTTTCTTAGGTTATTTAAGCATGATTAAGCTATTTAGGTCAAATTGGTCAAGGTTGTGGATAAGATTTCCTCTTCAAAATATCTTGGGAGACTTCTCAAGGAAGCCTCCCCTCTCTTGTCCCCTTATGGGCGGATAATATAATTGCATTTCTAATAAGATATAATTGCATTTCTGATAACAAATTTATTACAAGGGTGAATAATATAGTCAACGCCTAGCTAGCTTTGTCCTATTTACTAATAAATCAGTGAAGTCACAAATCGATCAGTGAAATCAAAAAACACAATGACATGCTAAAAAGTAAACATATGATTTCATTTTCAAAATGAAATACTACTAAAAAGTTTAAACAATATACGGAGTACTATATCATATAGTACTATATTGAACTATGAGGGACAAGATCAATGTTACTTCAATTGTAAATTTTGGACAAAAATCAGTATATATAAATTCAATTTATGCTTTTGGTTAATGTCTCGTCAAAGGGGAATCCCACAATCAATTAATGCTTTAGTGCTTTAACCTTGGTACACATATGTTATTCCAAAAATATAATAATTCCTTTCTATTTCAAATACTTAATCAACCCAATTTGAAAAGACACAAGTCTATTCTAGAATCCTAACTGAACTGGATAGCAAATACCACACTACTAGCTTTAGGATAGACATTTATTTAAAAATAAATGTTTTTTTGCAGAAGTCATGCTAACAAATTCATAAAACCATCTCACTGATTTCGTTTAATCCCAAAGATACGAAAATTACAAATTAAAAATCATGATAAATTACAGTATATTAAAAATTAAAGATGTTCAATAAACATGGTGACAGTGAAGTGCTTAAAGGGCTTACCGGCGGTGGTGAAGCTTCGGCCGGCCGGTGATATTGGTGGTGAACCCTCTTCTCTTCTCCCCCTACTCCCTCTTCTCCCTCTGCGTTTCTCCCTCTTTTTTTTTCTTCTCGACTGATTCAAGCGAATGACTGAATCTGATTCAAGTTATAAGGATCAGCGACCGCATGCGGTCGCTAATTTTTAATGATCTTGGACATATCAATCGACCGCATTAGTGGTCATTGATATAAATCGGGTCGTCTACCAAAGTTTCGCACCAAATTTTGGGAGAGAAATTTTTCTCAGCGACCGATCAGCAACCGCAGACGGTCGCTGATATAAACTAGCGACTAGAATCCTCGAAGGTACGCAGATAATGGTCATTATTATTATTATCGTGACCGGATAGTAGGTCACCGATATCATTGGTCGCAGATGGCCCTTTTTCTTGTAGTGATTTTTTTTTATTTTTAATTTAGTCCTGCAAGTATTATCAAACTTGCACCACCTCCCCTAATAGTAAATCATGTGAATTAATAGTTCATTCATGTGACTTAATACTATAATCATGTGAAAAAACTAATTACAGTATAATACCTTCATCTATACCTCCATTTTTAATTTCGTCATGCAAGTATTATCAATCTTGCACCAACTCCCCTAATAGTAAATCATGTGAATCAATAGTACACACATGTGAACATTATAAGCATGTGAATTAATAGCATTTAATTGCTCATTTATTCGGTTAATTACCCGATTAGTCAATATAACCTCCAGATATCAATTATTATCGACATAAATGTCAATTTTTACTAGCACTAATAATTCCCACACAATGGAACTATCAATTTTATCTTTAATCAACATGAACTTATTCATCATTAATATTATAACTCACAATATTTAATGTACGTGTGTGTCTCCTGCAAAAAGAGGGGCTTTCCGATAAGGATTTCTCCTATCGCACGCAATTAGATTATCTAACCTCTCATTGACAGAACTTCTAGACATTGTTAATATTACAAATAATAATATGAATAACTTTGTCGTCTCAATTATTGATTTAATAATATAACATATTATATGAGATGATATTGTGACAATAATTGAATCAATAATATGAGAGATATGATGTAGCAATTATCAGTAGCAATAATTGAAAGTATAACCGAGTGACTTCTTATGTAAGCATCAATAATCAATACCGCGTAATGTACTACGCAACACACACGACATCGTATTTTTTACTACCGGGTAGTTCAACGCTTTTAATCAGAATACTTTCACCGTTATTTTTATAAAAGATAATTACTCATTTTCTAACTACAACAATACTTCCATCATGGCCCACTAACGATGATTGCGCTTATCGCATTTAATATTCCCTATTAAAACGAATATTCCCCGACACAACAAATATTTTATAACAACTTGCATACTTTGTAAAAATTTTCACATATCACCCTTAACTTTAACCTTTTATGAATTTAAGCATTTACGAAATAAAATAATAATTATAAAAAAATTGAATACTTTCATTTCATAAAATTCGGGTCTTATAGAAACTATCGTGCAGCTCGACAAAAATGGTCGACATACGACAAAGAGTTCTTTGCAGTTGTCCGAACATTGAAACATTGGGAACACTACTTGATTGGTAAAGAATTTGTGTTGTATTCTGACCATGAAGCTTTGAAATATCTGGGAAGCCAAAAACGGATTACTTCATACATGCATACGCGGTGGTGTACGTTTCTTCAGAAATTTCTATTTCGTTTGGTGTAAAAAGCTGGGGTACAAAATAAAGTTGCAGATGCTTTGAGTCGTTGAGTATCCCTCCTCGTTACCCTTAGTCATGAAATAATTGGCTTTGAGTACTTGAAGGAGTTGTGCGAGGAGGATCCAAATTTTTCTGAGATTTGGCGACAATGTGTTTTTGGGATGCCTGTGTCTGGGGTTTACCTGCAAGAGGGGTTTTTGATGCGGGAGAATTAATTATATATTCCGATATCCTCTTTGCGCGAGAAGGTTATTCGTGACTTGCATGGTGATGGGTTAGCTGGCCATTTGGGACGCGATAAAACTTTGTTTGCTGTTAAAAAGCGGTTTTATTGGCCCAAGTTGCGAGACGTGATGTGGAGAAATTGGTGGGAAAGTGTTATGTGTGTCAAACGAGTAAAGGGCAGTCGTCTAATGCTGGTCTTTATACACCTTTACCGGTTCTTGCAAATATTTGGGAAGACCTGTCGATGGACTTTGTTGTTGGCTTACGTCGGACCCAAAGAGGTGCTGATTCAATGTTTGTGGTTGTCTGTTTTCCAAAATGGCGCACTTTATCCCTTGTAAGAAAACTTCAGATGCTCCGACAGTGGCAAAGTTATTCTTTTGAGAAGTTGTCCGGTTGCATGGGGTTCCCAAGTCCATCACTTTGGATAGTGATACCAAATTTTTGAGTTATTTTTGGAAGACTTTAAGATTTTTGAGTTATTTTTGGAAGTCTTTATGGAAGAGGTTTGATTCTTCTTTGAATTTTAGTAGTACAACCCATCCTCAGACTGACGGACAAATGAAATCGTTGAATTGTATGTTGGGGAATCTGATTCGCTGTATATGTGGGGAGAAACCTCGCAACTGTGATTTGCCATTATCACATGCAGAATTTGCTTATAACAGTGCCGAACATAGCGTCACAGGGAAGTCCACATTTTCTATTATTTATACAAACTGTCCCTGTCCCCGGCATACTCTTGACTTGGTGAGTTTGCCTAAGGGTCCTGGACGGAGTGCGACTGCTCTCAACACGGCGGATGAGATTCAAGCTACGCATGCGGAGGTAAAACAATGAATTCAAGCGAATGCGCATTACAAGTCGCTCGCGGATAAACATCGTCGGAAGCTGACTTTTGAGGAAGGGGATCAAGTGATGGTATTCTTACGCAAAGAGCGTTTTCTTGTTGGTACTTATGGCAAACTGTAACAAAAGAAGTATGGTCCTTATACTATTCTGATGAAGATTAATGATAATGCTTATGTGGTTGATTTGTCTGGCAGTATATATGGGTATTTCGCGGACATTTAATGTGGCTGGTATTTCGCGGACATTTAATGGGTATTTTCAGACGTTTTAGAAACAACTCTCATTATTATTATTATTATTTTGGTTTATGAATTATTTGGTTATTTAGTCAATTTATCCCAAAGTTTGTGAATTCCTGTAATTGCAAAGTACATAGATTCGATTCTTGTGATTGTTTCTATTCTCTTTACTGTCTTTCGTTGTGTCAGTTCAATACCCAACTCAGTCTCTCTCCCTTTTTCGTAACATTATCAATATTATTTAATTTGTTAATTAGGGTCTAGTCTTGAGGCCCAAATCTTAAGCCCAAAGCATAACGACTCGAGGCCCATGTCATTGACTCGAGGCCTAGGGACCACAGAAGCCCTTAGGCCCAAACCTTAAGCCCAAAGGCACAAGGACTCAAGGCTCATGGTTGAGGGAGGCCCATGTACCTTTCAAGGAACCGGTCGACGAAATGGCAGCCTAGGGCTCCATTAGACGTTGTGATGGGATTCGGGTCATTCCTTCCATGTGCGCTGGTCCCCTAACTATCAGGAATGGATGAGACGTGTCGAAAAGACGTATCTCACTGCCCAAATATACTTATAAAAGGAATTCTCCAACAACATTCAAGAGGTTAGACACTCGCACTCACATTTCGTATACCGGTTGATATTTTATATTTCTACATTGTGTGTGCGCTAACACCCACTCCGGAGGTGTTTCATGGCAGCATGATCCCATTGTTCACCGTGAGAATGTGTTGTGCACGATTGATGGGATCAGTGGAGCATCGGAGACCCTAACTGTATAATTAATAAAACATCGTCAAGAGTTAATAGGTGTTCACCTATATATGATGAATGGCAAGGTTCTGAAGCCACCTTTTGTGCTGCTGGTACAACCGGTACTGCTGGTATATATTGGTGTCCAATAGTGGCTTTATCATTTCATGTGAATGATCCTCCATCTGATTCTTCTTAATTTGATGCTAGCTTTTACCTTACCTTGCATAGAGATATGTAGTTACATCTAGGCTTTAATAACTTCTTTTTTGATTTTTTGAGTCACATATATATACCTGATAATTAAGAATTTTATTTACTTTCCTCTCTCTTTCCCTATTTTTTTCTCCATGTACGTTTTAACTTTTAATTATATACATTTTTTTCTCTCATAACTTTCCTTTCTCCTTTTCTATTTTTCTCCATCCCTCCATTTTCCACTCTCACAAATAGATTATTTTTCTTCTCCACACTCATTCTCACATATTTGTTTAGGCTTATTTACAGGTTTTTTTTTTATATATAATTTTTTAATACATCCTTTTGCCTTTTTTTCTTCGTAATAATTCTTTTCTCTATAGTCTTGCATGCGCATAGCGCATGTGCATGGTGACGAGTATATATGTAAATGAATTTATTTTGAGATGGTTCAAATTTTAGTTTATTTAGGAAGATTTATTCAAACTAGCACCCGGCATACATGTTGCATGTGTAAATAATATAAAGATAATTTATATATATATATATTTAAAATTTGGAGGATTAAATAAAAAAAAATATAAAAGTTTTAAATTAAAAAAAAAATCAAATACATTGCGAAACTTTCCAGCTAAGTTATGATTGTAACGTATGTGTGTATGTGTATACATGAGATAGACAAGAATTAAGAAGAATCCTACTTTAACTTATTCTATCTTATTCCATACACTTTCACGTTGGTCACAATTCAACTTCGTCAAATATTTATCGACATGTATATCATTTTCCATAATAATATCACTAAACTTGCACAGATAAAGGAGATTTAAAGTCCTCAAAAGCTTGGCCTACACAATTTGGGGCAAGCTAGCTAAGGCAAACAATTGTGAAGTTTCTGTTTAATGTAATTTAGTTTTTATTATTATCCATTTCATTTTATCTTTCCACTACATTGTAATGTTCATGCCAATGCTTAACCGCGGAAGTTCAAGGCCCATCATAGACAGAGCCAGCAGGCTAAGCCCGTATAAAATAGAGGGTATAATCAATCAAATTAAATTTTTTGGACAAAATATGAAAAAAATAAAAAATTAAACAAACTTATATTGTAATGGAGACTTTGTTCGACTTGGTTTTCTAAATGAACAAGTTCGAAATCTTTACTACATATAAATGTTAATTATGATTTTAAAATTCAAATTCGGCTCATTCACAGAATTAGAAAATACAAATTAAGCTCTCTTTTTTTTAGATTTTTTTTTTAATAATTTGTTTGGCCCAACTCTTTTATACCATTAGTTCAGGCTTAACAACACGAAGCATGTTCGGGACAATCTCAGTTTAAAAAAAATAAAGATTATGAATGAACATGTATACAATAAAATCTATAACAAATTTATGATAGAAGTACATTAGGAAGATGCATATTATAATTTGTATAAAATGTTTGTACAACTATATCTGATAGTCATTTGGGGGCGTCACTCAGAAGGGGATCGATCAAAGTGATTTTCTATTTTTTTTTTATCAACCAAATGAATATAACATGAAGTGTCTAGCTACTGTCCAACTATATATCTTGGACTCCACTCTCATTGAGAAACCCTTAACAACCAATCTGATACACAATATGACTTTTTTTTTGTTGAGGAGTAAGTGCATGATAGTTATTCAGATGTACGTTGATGTGCCAGTTGAATAAAAAAGCAATGCATGAAGAAGAAGTTAATTAGCAAACCTTTGAATTGAATACCATTTGCTCTTATTTGTATTTGTCTTCCTCGAAGAAGTGAGATATAACGATCAAGCACATGATCTTTAAGCCAACATCTAGGCTGTATGAAACAAGTCAGATGCTCACGTCGTAAAGTATAGTATTTCTTCGGATGCTCGAGTGAAAATTCTTCAGGATTCTAATTTAATTTTCTCCCCATCAGTGTTCGTACAACCACTGAATCTTTGGTTGTTTTAATGGCTTAACTATTGAACCCTTACTTGCACCATCTTTGCGTTTACACTTTTTTATTTATTGTCGCACTTGAACTTGCACCACCATTTTTGCATTTAATTGAAAGTTTATGACTTTGGGTCATGTAGGCATGCACAACAGGTCACCTGGCAGACCTTAGGTGTTGACTAGGTCAGATCAAGCCTTGACTTTTGGTTTAGCAGGCCAAGCTTGGGCATTAAAAACGTGATTTGTTTCGATTTGCAGACTAGGCCTAAGGTCAAGCCAAGGCTGGTCAAGTTTGGATGGTCTAACACTTTTTTTATTATTATTATTACTTTTAATAATAATATTAAATATGTGGGCCCAAGTGTAAAATTAGGGTTCACATGACCTAATTGAATTAAATGTGCAATTAGGGTTTCACTGCCTCATTAAATGTGCAAATTAGGATTCGCATAACCTAATGGGAATAAAGATGGAAAAGTCAGAAATAAATGTGCGTGACCCGGGAGAAGCCTCCACGTGTCCCGAAAAGCGTAAGACCGTGGAGGCGCTTCGTTGTGGGAATTGATTGAGGATTGGATTGGTGGGTATTGAATGACAGGCAACATGGGCATTATTCTAATGACTAAAGGGTATTTCTAGAATTTCCCTTAAAGCATGTGCCTTGCACATGACTACTTTCCAGAAATCCTATAAATACCCCTTCCATTCCATTTGGAAGGGGACTTCTTTAGAGACTCAAGACTTGGACTCTTGGAAGATTAAGGGACTCTTTTGGTGACTTAAAGGCTTGGAGATTCCACCTACACTAAAGGGGTTTGAACATTCTCTCAACTCGAAGGACTCAAGAAGGCTCTTGGAATCCCTGCTACCCTAACACGGTTCCCGGATTCTAGGGGTTCTGCCACGCGTCGTTGGAGTAATCGCCCACCTGTCGTTCTCCCCTCTTCAATCAACCAATCAATTCTGTGCTCTTTGTGGATTTCTCTCCTCCTCAGCCAACACGAAACCTTAACCCTAGCAAGGTACGATTTCCTTGCCCAAATTTCTTTGGCGACTCTGCTGGGGAGGTGTAAAATTCGTGAAGGGTATGCCCATAACCCGAAGTGGGAGAACTACAGGAAGAGCTGCTTCACCAACAAATAGTATAACCTCACCAAATCCAATTCCAAGGCAAACAACTCAAGCTTTCCAAGGCGCAAATTTGGATTTTGACCAACCACTTATTGAAGACGCTTCAGAAGGGAGTTCAACATCACTATACATGGCCAATCAACAACAAACCAACGCAGGAAGGCAAGGCGAGGGTGCAAGTGAAGAGCAAACGAATGCTATGCAACTAGAGATGCTCAAAGCATTGAAGGAAGCACGGGAAGGACAAGATATGATGATGGCCATGATGCTGGAAATACAAAGGAAGCAAGAGAAGATGTTGAATTTCCGCCAGCAGTTGATGTAGATCCCTACCTTCAAGGCCATGTTCCCAAACAGCTCGCAGGGAGAACAAGCAGGAGTGGAGGACAACAATAATGGCAGTAACAACAAAGAAAACCAGATTGTACCTCCATCGACAGAAAGTCAATCGGTTCCAATAATCAACTTGGAGGCCCAGAACAGTGGTGACGTGCCACAACCTAGGTTGGAAGCAAGCCAACCTCAGACAAACATCATCCCAACTGCTCTCCTAGCATTTTCACTGGTGCAAATGCCAACCATTCCTAGCCATGTCCAACAAGTGAGCCATCAACTGCCACCAGTGCCAACTTTACATGATGCAAGTGTGCATCAACCAACCTCTTTACCTTACACACCGCCAATATAACAATATATCACAACACCACAGAAAGTTCATGCCACGAGCCAGTACATGACGAAGGATGATATGATCGACGTGATCAATCAACTTCGCAGGTAGACATCCCGACCCTCGGAGTTAGACTTTACTCCACCTTACCCGGCACACATTCGGAGGCAACCTTACCCGACAGGGTATATTGACCATCCCCCGCAGTTTCCAAAATACAACAGAGAGAAAGGAAATGCCCGGGAACATATTGCCAGGTTTGTAGAGTCAATGTCTCCGTGACTCGGATATGATGAAGTGATCAACCACAACTTGTTGATACGGGAATTCAACAAGATTTTGACGGATAGTGCCTTCAGATGGTACTACAATTTGGAGAAGGGGTCAGTTCATGATTGGGATGACTTAAAATTATAATTTTTTTTAAAAAAATTTTATGTGCAAAAACAGGTGACCATTGTAGAGCTCATGAGGTTCAAGCAAAAGCCGAATGAGGAGCTATCAGATTATATTGACAGTTTCAGAGCCCAGGCACAGAAGTGCGCAGAGCCAATTGAAGAAAAGAACTTAGTTAGCATATACAACAATGGTGTTTTAGACGCCTTCAAGCCCCACCTCATTACCAAAGCTTGTGATTCATTTGCGACCCTCTCATCTTTTGCATAAGACTTGGGAGGAATCATGACATTACCCACCAGCCATGCGATGGTTACATGGAAGGGCAAGAGGACAACAACTGTGGCATTGACGGATTCTCAGTCAAAACCACAAGGGGGCAAGAGGGAGAAGAATGAGAAATTTGAGCGAAGCAGAGAAAAACATGGGGACAAGTATACCAGAATGCCAGTTCCGGAGGCTATCACATGCAGCGAGAAGGCATTCAGGAGCCTGTACGAACAATTGATCGAGCACGGAGCGGTGAAACCTCCAAGGCCCCGGTTGGTTGTGACAAAAAATATGAAAAGAAGATCAGATTTCTGTGTATACCACCAATACGCGGGTCACTCCACTATGGATCGTTATTACATCATGAGGATATACCATGAGAAATTTGGTGGTCGGGAGATTGAACTAGGAGAAGAAATGTGAAACACTATCACCCATGGTGCAGTCCCGGAAGTCAAGAACCCAAATACTGACTCTACCATCGAAAGAACTCTGAACTACAGATGAATTAAAAATCCAACCAAGATGGTGGTCCACCAAAAATGGGGGTTTAAATCCTTAAGAATATCCCTTGCCAAGTAATTGGATGACCAAGGGAGGAGGCACAAGAATTGACGAATTAAAAAAAAAAAATCCACCCAAGATGGTGGTCCACTTTAAATGGTGGTCATATCCTCGTAGACTGCACTTGCCAAAAAATTGGACGACCCAAGTGACGAGGCACCTGATTTCAAGTCCTCGTAGACTGCACTTGTCAAGAAATTGGATAACCCAAGTGACGAGGCACCCAATTTTAAGTCCTCGTAGACTACAGTTGCCAAGAAATTGGACGACCCAAGTGACGAGGCACCCGAGTGTTACACTTTATCATCAAAAGTGAATGGTGATTGAGGCACCTGAGTATAAGCCCTCAACCCCAAAAGTTACACTTTATCTTTAAAAGTGGCGAACGTTATGCTTTACTCGACAAAAGCAATAAAGTTGCACTTTATCTCTAAAAGTGGTGAACGTTATGCTTTCTTCAACAAAAACAAGATTTATTATATGAAACGTTATGCTTTTCGTTAAAAGCAATTTGATTATCAATAAATTTGTTAAACTTTCACTTATACTTGATTATTTCTTTTGATTTATAAAATAAAAAATAATAATAAAAAGTATAGATTCAAGTGTTAGTTTGCATGAAATATATGTACATGAATTTTTCCGACACAGAAATGGAAAAACTACGAAAGTTCATGATCTAAAGGCCATGACCTGTCGAATGGAAGAGAGGAATACCTAAAGCTTGGTCTTCGTGGCTATCAGGCCTTCGAGGCTATCAGGTCTTCGGGACTATCAGGCCTTCGAGGCTATTAGGCCTTCGATGCTATCAGACCTTAGAGGCTATCATGCCTTCACGGACTTCCTAATTTTTAATGACTTCTTGACTCTAAAGAAAAGAGAAATTTCAATAGATGGTAAGAAAGATTAGATCAAAGATTTTCAAAATATCCCAAGAGAGCTCCTCTAAGGCTCGCCCTTTTAGGGTTTGCTCCCCTAGAGGTTCCCTCTCCTAGGACTTTCATTTTCGAGGCTTGCAAAACATCAAGCCCCGCAAAGTGTTCAAACACTGGAATCAAGACTTCCACACTTACAATATTTTGCGCGCTTATCTCACCAAAGGCGTGACTCACGCGCAGGGGGCAAATGCTTACTGGTAGATTGGTAGATGACATAGACGTCCTCCAGAGTAGAGGTGCATATTCCCCCAGGCAATGACGAATGTGCAAGTAGAGGAGCACCATCGTGAGATCAATATAGTAAGTGCGTGATGGTTCTATTGGATACATAGGTCTCTGCATAGTTGAACAGAACAAAAGATGCCCGCACTCTTGAGTATATCCACGTAATCAGTGTTTCTAAGGATCTCATCAGTTTAATCCTACTATCCTCAAGGCTACTGATGAATCGTATATATGAAGCGAAGGGGATCGAAAGTGGTATTTCGCTGCTTCTATGCATATGCGGGGAATGCGATCGGAATGGGGAAAGTCATCCCAACCTCCACAAGCCGCTGCATATAAAAACAAGCCTTCCTTCTCTGGCGGAGGAAAAGTTATACGGTCAAAAGTCTAGACTTGCTCCCAAAAGACGTTAGAAAGACCAAAAATGGGAGCCCTTCCCCAATCACTGAGGAACGGGGCCTCCTTGGCGGTTTTCGGGTCTGCATAATGTCCAACGAAGAGGGCCTACAAGCAAGAAGAATTCGACATAAAGGGCTCTAAAGAGCAGAATTCCGTCTAAACGTTGATTTCCCCCTAGGGTTTGTCCCCCCAAGGTTTGCCCCCTAGGGTTCAGCCTCCTAGGGTTCGGACCCCTAGGGTTCTGTCAACTGGGGTGGTTTCGCCGCATGCAGAGCATTTTTTCTCCCTTCGTGTTTTTCCTTGACAAGAACGTCAAATCTTTCTTTATTGTCCGAGGGAAAAAACCGAGATGTAACCAAGGTAATGGGGCTCGGAAGACAAGACTGGAGTTACCTAAATAAAAAAGAAGCGAGAAAAAGATTACAAACAAAAGAGGCCATATTTTTATCATATATGTAACATATTGGTTTGAGCGAGGAGCTATGTACCCGTGTTATGTAAGAGAAAGACCTTATTTCAGATGAGTCACTTCAAATAACTCGATTCTGGGTATGGGAGTATTGACAACCCTCTGTTTCTTGTCTTGCTCCAAAGATTATTATTATAATTGACCTTTAATGGCGAAGTGAACAAGGATTTTTCTTAGAAGCAAGTTACCTTCAACAATCGAAACGAATTATGAATTAGAGGGCGATTATAATCAAGTTCCCTCGGTTCTATTGCAAAAAAAAATAAAAAAAAATAAAAAGTCTCGGGTTTGTCAGTGTAAGTGAGAGGATTTCCGCCCCCAAGAGAATTGATTGTTGATGGTCATAAAAGGATTCTTGGGTTCCTGCCTTAAGAGAAGACAATTATTATTCTTGATCTGCAGTTTAAAAAAAAAATTTATTATTATCGAAACAGTATACTTACCTCTATATTATCGCGATATTCTCCTCGTACTGCCAGTTTCCTGCTTACGATTCTTTCATAATATGCTTCAACCATGAATTTGACGCTCCAGCTACTATTAATTAACTGCTAGTAGTATTGGCCAGATTCAAATTTTCTTACAATATTATCCGGGATTGTAAATGATGAGTCTAAAACGGGGTATTTTATTTAATAAATACAATGAAGAAAGAGAAGTGAGTGATATGGAGGCAGAGGATGTTGGAGAACTCACAATGGATGAGTCAAGCTTAACAGATATAGTATTTTCTTGGTCTATTGAAGATGTTCTCAACGATGATCTTCACAAAAATAAGGTGGAGCAGGTTCCAAATACATTTCCATCAATGTCATGTTACATGATCTCTTTTACTTTTCCACTCATTGAGGAAACACGTGCTGACTTGTGTTCAAGCATAAATAAAGTGTCAACTGCACCAACTTATGAAATATTGGAAATCAAAGATGCTGAGCTATTAAAGTTGGAAAAAACAAAGATATTGAGACGGATGTAGAGAAATATGAGCCTCAGAAAGAAGATCTGCAGCGGAGGAATTTTATATTGCCTATATAATCATGTTGCAACCAAATAAAGCAGCAGCAGTGCATTACCTAGCATTTTGGATGCAAGAAGTAAAAAAAAAAAAAATGGCCAACGTGGGAATAACAAGTATAGGCTATAGCTTCAAGGGTTCCTTTATTATGACAAAAAGGAAGCAGCACCTAATGAAGTAATTAATCATGGAACAACAGGACCTCTCAAAAATAAGATAAGTAAATGTTTTATTTATTTATTTATTTTTTAAAAAAATAAAATAAGATTTTATTTTATTTTCAAAAAAAAAATAAAAAATATAGGGTTCGGCACCTCCCTATAGGGTTCGGTCCCTATAAGGCCTTGCAAATGGATATGCAATTCTTGACTTCTTGTAAAATGGCCAACATTAAAAAATAAATAAATAAATAAAAAATAAAATAAAAAAACTTGAATCACATCACGAAAGGTAGAGCCATGACATGCTGCCAAGTGATTACCTCATTTTGTAATGGACTTGGCAAAGCAGGTGAATTGGCAAAGAAGGTGTCAATTGTATTGCAAGGAAATAAAGCATGCTTATTACAACATTCATTGATGCAAGAAAATATTAAAAGCATGCTACTGAAAGTGGGATCGATGTATTGTTTGTAAGCAATGATTAATCAAGCACAACGTTTCAAATGATGGGTTCTTTATTACTGCAAATAAAAAAGTGCACCAAGTAATGCGGCAACAAAACTCCCTACTACGATTCAGAAGCAAGATATGCGGCCATGGATTATGAACATCGATTCCTTACTTCTCCAAAAGAAGATAAGTAAAGGTTTTATTTGTTTAAAAAAATAATAAAATAAAATAAAATAAAATAAAATCTCTTTTCAAATTAAGAAAGATTTGATTTGATTTTCCAAAATAAAGAAAGATTTAATTTTCAAAATAAAATCAAATCTTATAAAATTAAGATTTGATTTTATTTTGGAAATAAAAAATTAAGATTTGATTTTATTTTGGAAATAAAAAATTAAGATTTGATTTTATTTTGGAAATAAAAAAATTAATGTTTGATTTGAAAAAAATGAAAGAGTTGGTGGGAGTTCACAGAAAGTTCAAGCATGCATTCTTCTGTAATAATGAATGATGAAATCCTAATCGTGATAGCAGGGAATGATATAATGATATAAAAATAAATTATTATTATTATTAAAATAAATATCCTATTTGTTTTGTAATAGGAATGTTTTAATTTTATTTCCAAAATCTTTGAAAGGATTTGATTTTCAAAAATAAAATAAGATTTTATTTGTTAATATATAATTTAATTTATCTTGATTTTGTTTCCAGGAAACAAATATTGGGCAAGATACAGAAAGATTTTAGAAGATTTTTCAATATGTCCAAGGAAGAGCCTTTCTAGGTCTTGCCTTCCTAGGGTTTAACTCTAAGGGTTTGGCTCCCTAGGAGTTCCCTCTTCTAGAACCATTGTCTTCAAGACCTGTAAAGTGAAGTCCCGTAGAATCGTTCAAAGGCTTGCAGTTTTCTTGCACGATCGTCTATTTGGAAATGCGACTCTCGCGCAGGGGGCAAATGTGGGCTCAAGTGTAAAATTAGGGTTCACATGACCTAATTGAATTAAATGCACAATTAGGGTTCCACTGCCTCATTAAATGTGCAAATTAGGGTTCGCATAACCTAATGGGAATAAAGACGAAAAAGTCAGAAATAAATGTGCGTGACCCGGGAGAAGCCTCCACGTGTCCCGAGGCAGAAGACTCATGGAGGCGGCTCATTGTGGGAATTGATTGAGGGATTGGATTAGTGGCTAGAAGGATAGGGCAACATGGGCATTATTCTAATGACTAAAGGGTATTTCTGGAATTTCCCTTAAAGCATGTGCCTTGAACATGACTACTTTCCAGAAATCCTATAAATACCCCTTCCATTCCATTTGGAAGGGGACTTCTCTGGAGACTCAAGACTTGGACTCTTGGAAGATCAAGGGACTCTTTTGGTGACTTAAAGGCTTGGAGATTCCACCTAAAAGCACTAAAGGGGTTTGAACATTCTCTCAACTCGAAGGACTCAAGAAGGCTCTTGGAATCCCTGCTACCCTAACATGGTTCCCGGATTCTAGGGGTTCTGCCACGCGTCGTTGGAGTAATCGCCCACCTGTCGTTCTCCCCTCTTCAATCAACCAATCAATTCCGTGCTCTTTGTGGATTTCTCTCCTCCTCAGCCAACACAAAACCCTAACCCTAGCAAGGTACGATTTCCTTGCCCACAAAATATAAATATTAAAAATAAAGTGTAAAGTATAAATTAATAAAATTTTGTAAAAATAATATTTTTTAATGGAGAACTAGAGTATTTACAAGAAACTAACTTATTATTAATATTTAATAAATTAACTTTTAATGTTAAATATTAAATAAACTAACTAATTATTTGTTCCCTTGTAATTATTTGTTTATCTCAAAATCTTAAGTGAAGGAATGAACAATGCATATATGATTTTACATAATTAATGGAATGCTTAAAGTTTTAGTAAGCAACTTATATTTAGGCATTACTTGAGTACATATATTAGTTATTTATTAATGTGAATGTGAATATTTTAGATCCAAATAATATTACATAGGATGATACATTGATACTTCAATGATAATAATGATATAACGTGGTTTTGTATGAAAGACTTGCTTTGCTTGTTTATTGAATGTAATTGGTAGCTTTTAAGTGTTAAGAAATAGTGCTATCAGGCCATGCCTTATACGTCGAACCAAGTCGGACCCAAGCCGCAGGTCAAGATTTTCGGCTAGGTTAGGCAAGGCTGGACTTTTTCTTTAAACACAATCTCTAATCAAATGATATATGCTTATAGGCTTGAGCCTGTTTTACCTAATCAATTTGGTAAGAAAGTTTTAAAATATGATAATTTTAGTATTTTTAAATATCAAATGTGGTGATACAAAACTTTTTTATCTATTTACTTAAAATGTATTGCACAAACATGAATATAATTTTGCTTTAAGATTTACAAATGAGGAATATCCTTTTATATAACCTTGAACTATACAATCAATAATAAAGATCAAATTTAATAGGCAAACTAAGATCCACTATCTAAAATCATACTATAAAATATTTTGGATATTTACAAAATTTACACTGAGTAAATCTAAAACACTATTCAAAACTTAATATGTAAAAGAAGATTATAGTTAATTTCATCTAATTAGATTCAAAAGTAATTGTCAATGGAATTGAGTTATCAAATTATGAAGAGTCGGCATTAATTTATGCCCAAGTGCTCCACATATGGTTACTTGAATCACATTTTCTATTAGGCAAAAATGAGTATTTTGCGTGTGTCAATGTCAAATGTATAAGCAATGACATGTTATAAACTCGTTAAAAATGTACTTGATATGGCATTACACTCAAAAAAAAAGTTTAAATAGTCATTCTATTATTCATTATGATACCTAGGAGACTAAAAACTGTAATCTACTGCAAAAGTTGTAATGAGGTCGCTTCTACGGAGGAGGCATCTAAAGTGGATCTCCTCAAGAACGGAGATGTGAGTAGGATTGAGCAAATAATTAAATTAGAATTGAAACCACAATAAAAATTGCACAAACCGCATCAATTAAAATTGTACCAACGGTTCCAGTGTATGTGGCGATTTTAGATGGGTTAAAAAACCAAATTTTCAGTTTGGTTACTAACCGCACGTATAAAACTGAAACCGCACCATGTGTGTGTATGTGTGTGTGTATGTATGCAGGGGCGGATGGAGTACAAGGGCATGAAGAATGCGAGGAGTATGCTGGATGCGAGGACTCAACAACTCGTTCTCTCGCTGCTCTTTCATGATTGTTTTTTATAAGTTGTATTACTTAGTTTGTAGTATGAATGCTCTGCATCTATTAATGGCCTTTTTCATATAACTCCCTTCAAAGAAGCTATTATTAATATTGTCTACTGATTATACCAAAACAATTTACTTCATGATTTCCGGAACTAATTAACATCAACATAATTAGTCTTCCCTGATTAGCAAGTAAGATTGTCCATTAGTTTGATTTGTTTATTTTATCTTTGGCAATGATATTGGTAGTAATTGAGCATGATCAAAAGTTGATGGGATTAGTCTTTGTTATTACGCATCTCTCATTGTTCCTATCATTGTTTGTGTAATAAATTACATAAAATTTTGTTATTTCAATTGGTTTTGGAACCGAAACCGCACCAAATGAAACTGTACTGCAGAGTTTAAAACCGCACCAATCACAAGCGGTTTCATGTGCGGTTTTGGATTTATCAAACCGCACCTAAGCAGTTTCGGGTGTAGTTTGAATTTCAAAACGCACCAAATTGCACCATGCTCACCCTTAGATGTGAGCCTTTTAAAGACTTTAAAGATTACAATAAAAAAAATTCAGATTCCAAAAATTATAATGAAATATGTAGATATGAGCAGTTCATTATTACGAGCAACACTATTAGATATACACAACCAATTCTTCCCCATTTGTACATGAAAAACAGCTTCAAAAAATTTTCAGGCTACTACCACAATCCATCACAGTTGTTATTTGTTTAAGGGATTGTTTTAGATCTTGTCTTTAAGCTAATGACCTAAATTACCATCATTAGGACCCGGAGCTGGATGCAACACCTTTCAATTTCATTTTTGTTGGATCACATGCATCTTATCTTATGCTCAATATAATGATTATGGTTCCATATATTTGGGTTTGTAGTTGTGATTAATTGCCATTAATAAACAGGATATGGGACCTTGAAATATTAGTGCACCATTACTACACATAAACCATGATTAGACCTAAAGGAATGATGAACACAAAAAACAATATTTTTAAATTAAAATCCAAAACAAACCAATTGTACACTAGCTATCAATAAGGTTGTTAGTTTTGGAAGATTATAAATGTATTGTATCAGTTTTTACTGGTTGTACCCTACTGATTGCAAATGATGGAATTATGTTAACGTACAATCATCAATTCTTATGACATATAAAAATGTTTACATATACTCCATGACATTACTCATCATTATCATGATATTTGTCATTGTAACATCTACCCAAAAGGTCACGACTGAATTCGTGTCCCTCCCTTCTGTCCGACAACTTGATTGAATGACCTGAATCGAAATTTTTGAGAGCCAAATCAAATATAATATATAATATTTCGGGTTAAATTTCGAGACGAGACTGAGGGGTTACGGTCATAATCAAAATTTGAGAGTAAATATGAGACACAAAGCATTACTCCATTCTCACACCATCATCCCAACAACTGCACCTAAGGAAACACCTTGAAAATTGAGAGATCCAAAAAGAAACAACTAAATGCGGCATCCATGTATGTAAAGGAAGGGGGAGCCACCAATTTCTCAGTTTGGACAGTAACAATGGAGTCAATGAACCCTATTATTAGTCATCATGAAGCCCGCCGCTCGATAAATAAAAATGGTCTCTTTATGTAGTACATAAAGCACTTTAAAAAAAAAAACAAACACAAAATATAAGGAAGTTGGAGACACAACTTTATTTCATCTTTGTACTCTCCACTTCCATTTTCTCTTCCTTTTGAAACATAATTTTCAATAAATAAAACCAATTTAAATACTCGACTATTCTTCTTCTTCTTCATCATCTTCATTTTGCATGCAAAGCTAACTTTGTGAAAACTAAGACAAAAGTAAGGTTTATAGGTTCAATAAATTGAATAAACTTTACACAACTTATTAACTTTGTGCTTTATATGATTGTTGCAGTGTCTATTAGCTCGAAATGTAAGCTCCAAAACATAGAAGAAGATGGTCCTGCCAGCTGGACATGCCCACCACCAGAAACTCCGACGGAGTCTATGGAGTTTCTTGCACGATCATGGAGTATATCGGCTGTTGAATTCTCGAAAGCTCTTTCTCACACCGATACTGCACCAGTTAAAGATGCCAATAAATCCCTTTTCTGTTCTGTTGGTGCTGATCGTCGAAGCTCTGTTGCCTCAGCTGAAGACGTAAGATCTCTTTAGCCGACTTTGATTAGTGTTTTTTGAAGCACTAGGCCAGGTACTTGAATCTCCATTGGACACATTCACGTCAACCTTCAAAAGTTCGTGTGTATACAATATGTATATGTTTGAGTCTTGAATTTTTTATCTTCTTGACTCTGAGGTAATACTATTTATGTTTGCATAATTTCCTATATTTACAGCAACATCAACCATTACCAAAGACAGATAGCCCTCCAACTTCACCAAGAGGAAGTGATAATACAAAGGTCTCTCTCTCTCTGTATAAATACACACACACACACACACCTATATATATATATATATATATATATATATATATATAGTATAATAGACACGTTTGCGGGCACGTTCATAACTTGTGTATGCTAATTAGCAATTGAGTTTAGGTCTGTAAGCTGCCACTGAGTGGTTTTAGAGTTATATACCTATTACTTAATCACAAGACATGCCTACCTGAGATATGTATGTATATATATATATATATATATATATATATATATATATATATTAATGAATAATTAACTTGTCACAAATTAAGTACAACGGATTATGCTCTTACAACTAATATAATATGCAATAACTACACACTCTAAAAAGAGAAGGTCTAGAGTTCATACAACTCCCATAGTGCCATCCTGTAAAAATTTCTTTAAAAACTCTATAGCCTGAGAAAGCGGAAGAGGATGTACATAATAAAAATTTCCAATCTGTTAAAGTGGATATAACATTATGACATAATTTCAAGGTCTTGAATTCAAGTATTTTCTATTGTACTTGACTCTGTCCAATGGTACATTAGATCAACCTGTGACTAAGTACATTCTATATTCTTGAGCAAACAGCCAACTAATTTGCAACCTAAGCCTTGTTATCAAACCCATCCATAAAACTAACTTAGAACAGATTTATAATCCATCAGAACCGCTATCGGCAACTTGATTTTGATAGAGCTATATGAAGTACAAAATATGACTACATGTAAGGGTTTCATACTTTCATCTCTTATTATTTCTGATAACAGTTATACCTGAGCAGGAACTGTTTTTACTTCACGAAGCTCTCAACCCAGATTTTATTTCTAGTCAACAGTTGCTGAGAAATGGGGTACCTATTTTTTATCTATCCTCCTATCATTAGCATAATCATCACTCCCATTCCATTCTCATTGACATGACCATTATCATCTTTGTTCTGCAGCTCTACAGGAATATCGTGAAGGGAAAGAACATGGGTAGATGGATAAAAGATCAAAAAGAGAGAAGGAAGCACGAGCTTAGAACTCAGAATGCCCAATTGCACGCAGCAGTGTCCGTGGCAGGGGTCGCTGCTGCTGTGGCTGCTCTTGCAGCCTCTTCATTGACATGTCCTGAAGCGTCAAGTGCCCAACACAAGGCACATTCAAAAACATCTGCTGCAATTGCCTCTGCAGCAGCACTAGTAGCTTCACATTGCATTGAGATTGCAGAGGATATGGGAGCTGATAATGAGCAAATATTAACAGCTGTTGGTTCTGCAATTAATGCAAGGACTAATGGTGATATCATGACCCTAACTGCTGGAGCAGCCACCGGTAACACTATTTACTGCTTTCAACAAGCACATACTCTAAAGACAGAACACTACAGAAATGAGAAATCATCTCAAACTTTTACCAAAACCAATATATCAATCAACAATGATTTCGGCAGAGTAGATATATCTTCCTAGTTCCTAGTAACCTAAACTTGAAATACTTTCAAGTGATTGACCTTGAGTATATTTTACATGAGCCTTTCCAAAGTGCCTTCTGCTAATTGATAAATGTATTTTTAACCTGAATTTTCATCGACCTGGCCAAAAATTAAACAATTTCAAATTTCAATGGTTTACAGGGAAGATATAAACAATCCTTCCATAAATTCTATCTAATATCTTTAAACAATTACTAATGCAGCCTTGAGAGGAGCAGCCACACTAAGGGCAAGACTGCAAAAGGGAGCTGCAACCATTTCTCAGTCTGAGGAACAGGTTGAGGAAGGCAAAGACTCAAATTATTCGACAGCATTAAACTTTGTTTCTAAAGGAGGTGAACTTCTGAAACGCACAAGAAAAGGTAATTATTACTACATGCGATAACCCAACAGAGGGATTAGAAAGTGAATGAATATTATACATATTGATGCAGGGGATCTTCACTGGAAACAAGTCTCTTTCAACATAAACTCAAATTGGCAGGTAAAAGGCTGAAATCACTAGATCCTCATCTAAATTATTAGACACATCAATTTAAAAGCTATTTTCAAGTTGGTCCAGAAATTAATTACTTCTTCAAGTCTGGATTAATATCATATTTTAATACTTCTGTAGCATAATCACCAAAGGGAAGTTTCTTTTGAGTGCGCATGACCTCATTATCATGTTCAACTATATACATCATCGCTACAATACCTTTCTCAAAACTGTAATGACAATCAGGTGGTTGCAAAAATGAAAAGCAAGCACATGGCAGGAACATTCACAAAGAAAAAGAAGTGTAAGCAAAACACCAACAATGTACCTTTTCATCACAAATCATCTTGTACCTCACTTGCATCTGAATCAAGCTTTTTGTGCCTGCAGGTGTTGTCTCTGGAGTCTACTGTGACATTCCAGCATGGCCCGGGAGAGAGAGGGAGGATAGCAATGAGCAGAGGGCTTACTTTGGGATAAAAACTGTAGACAGGATAATCGAATTTGAATGCAGAAACAAGGGTGACAAATTGATATGGGTTGAGGGGATCCAGCATATGTTAGATTGCCATTCCCATGTTTGAATTTTGAGTGGAAAAACTAATATTATGGTGTCAAAAAATAAGTTTTCTTTTTAAATCTTTCAAAATATATAATATTGCATATGTATCCTTAAAAAACAAGAACTGGTTTTCACCAAACTGCAAGAAAAGCACTAAGCTCTATGATTATAGTTGTGTAAACAATGGTAATATCTACAGTAGGGGATTCGACGCATTTTCTCATTTGGATGGAAGAACTAATCAAATGGAAAGAAAGATATAGAGTAACAAAATTGACGTGATTATCTCAATTGATTTAGTGAAGATACACATGCTACAAATATAGTGATGCCACTTTACTCTAGTTCCTTCAGAAGATCAATATTATCGACAAAGACCTGCAGGAGAAGAAAGAAAAGGAAAAGAGTAGAAAAAGATTATGCAATGCCAATTTGCAATCATATAAGCGAAAAACGCAACTCTTAATAATCCTTGCTAAAATAAAAGTTGTTGTACAGTTTATATCATGCATGATATCTCCAGGATTTTGTACACATTTAAAACCTATAAACCAGCAGCACAAATTGACATATAAACTCTATTCTGAGTGTTAGCTGGCCTTAAACTTTATGGACTAGAAATTCATCGAGGAAATATTACACAAATCACGTTGATGTTTTTGTACAAACTTAAGTAGTGTCAATGTAACAACTTTAGATTTTGTAACCTACCAAAGACCATGAATATACAGAGGCCTATGTCCGAAGATATTTTCAAATGACTAAAACATCCATTCAACATTATTGAAAGTGGAAACATGATAACATGAATCACTATAGTTGTACAGTAGATAAATGGCGATCAAATATTGTTTTGGAGTTTAAGACTTGAAAAATTCTAAGATGAACAGGGTAAAGAAATGGCCCTACATAAAGCTTAATATTGTGGTGTTAGAAGGTTCCACAGTCGCTCAAAGTAACAGAGCTTTTAAAATTTCATATTCCTCAGTTTTTTAAAAGACATACCGATTTCCAACCATCTGGATCCAAGAAGGCAGTAATCTTGGTGTTGAGACCTGGCAAGGGCCCGGGTTCTCGAGTAATCTCCCCTCCAAACATTTTAATTGCTGCTGTACTCTTATAGACATCGTCTGTGCCAATTGCAATCTGATGATGTAAAAGACGGTTCTTCTTATAATTAACAACAGAGCTTTAGTCTTCTAAGACTATGACGAGCATAATAAAAGTTGAAGCAAATAATACATCCTCTGCCCAAACTCTGCTAATTAGATTCTAGCAATTCACCTGAGCATAACCATTCCCCTTGTCATATTCCAGAACTGCATTTTTATCTTCAGGTCCATAACCCATCATGGCAATTGTGTACTGGAAGTAAAGCACAATAACTTATCAACCTGTGTAAGAATTTAGAAAAATAAGGACAAACTTGTAGATAGGTGTGTGGTGTGAACTTTCTTATTCTTTTTCCTCCAACTATTGAAGGACAAATTTGTGCATTTATTAAAAAAATTGGCCCACCATTTTTCCTAAAGCACAAACTTTTAGCTTATGCTAAAAGTGTTTTTGAACCAAAATCTCTACACAATAAAAATACTTTTGGAGGTTAACAAACACCAAAAATATTAAAATTAAATTTAGATGTGCTTTTAGTCCACTTACAAAAAATAGTAATTCGGATTAAATAGCAAGCTCTCAGTTCCAACGCAAGGGGGTTTGTCTAAGCATTCGCAAAAATAAAGAATTTCAGATTAAAGTTATGTTTAGGCAGAAAAATGTTATTTTATGCATGTACGAGCAACTCTCTCTTTTATGTTACTTCTTATAACACCAGCGGGAGTCGGGAGCTGGCACTGACAAGGTAAAACTAATCTAACAAACTGCTACCTGGCTCCCACGTGCCACTTTCATGGGTGTAAACATGGACCAGAAATGAGAATCGAGACATATTTATGCTTAAATTCTAAGGAAACATGAACACCAAAGCAAATCATCATATTCAGAAATTTGATCTTATAGAACTGAACCCAGCTAAGAATACATATACACAATTTACTAAACTAAACAATAATATCAAGAAAGAACCTAAGTTTCAGGCTTCAAAGGGCCAATTCTAAATATAACCATAATTTTTTATCTTAGATAACAATCAATATTGCAGCCATAATGAACTTTGTTAACAACAAAGACCAACCGATGACATGAACCATCAAGTACGAAATGTAACAAAGCTTATGCAATTGAAGATGTATTAACATATGAAATTGTATTCCAAGTTTTCTCATTTATTACCTAACACATGAATCAAAGAGCTCACCTTGTACTCAGGGTTATCTCTTTTACGGAGAAGCTCCATGCCACAAGCCTTCAAATTCAATAAGAAAGAGGATCTAGATCATTACCTAGTTTTTGGAACATACAGAAATGCATAAATATAAATTCAAACCGGAAAGCAAGTATACACGGCTTACATCTCAATCCTACTTTCTTATAGAAATTTATGGCTCTATCAAGGTCTCCCACTCGTAGCACATAGAGGCTCAGGTGTAGGTCCTCTCTCCAAAAGCTCAAACTTATAGCCATCAGGATCTTCCACAAAAGCAATCACGGTTGTGCCTCCTTTGACAGGCCCAGGCTCCCTAGTGACTTTCCCCCCCTTCTGTTTTACAAGATCCACTGTCTTACCAACCTGCATGGTGAAATTAGAGAACCGATTTAAGTAGATATATTATATATATGAACCTTGATGGCATAAAAGAGGATAACTGGAGGAATTACTAAAAAGTTCTAGTGATATATTAACTATCATGATAAAAACCGAAAATTTATGCAGGACAACAAGAGGCACATTTAGTTAGCCGCAGTAATAAAATGGATAAAAAATTTACAGTACATAATGACACCAAGTTGGCTCATTTAACCAAATTGAGTAGCAGGCCTAGGCTGGTCAACTCACTGAAAATGTCTACGATTAAAGGTAAGTTAAGCTGCAGTAATTTTCACATGTAAGGTGTACTATATTCTTTAATTTAACTGACCTTTTATTTGGGATAATACACCACATGAAACAAGACTAAAGAGGAAGACAACTAAAAAGACTAATTTTAATAATACCTTTGTTACTGAAATTTCTTCAAGCATAAAAATATCAATATTGATCCAATTTCGATAGCTGAAGCTTCAATATTTTACCCCCGTCTTCAGATTACATGATTTGTAAATTGTACGTTACAAAAAATCACTCAACCTTTCCAAGTCACACTCTATGCACTCAACCTTTCCAAAACAATAACAAAATTTTCACTTGGCACAACCATATATAGACATACAAACATATTCAAATGGGTGCCCCAAGTGAAAATTTATGTCTAAACAAAAGTATAAAATAAAGTAGAATAATTAAGAATTAAGTACTATAAAACAAATACACTAAATAGATATACATAAAATAACTCATTCAAAATTCATATCACAATATGTTTAAGACATAATTATTGTTAGTTTATTCAATAACTATCAACAAACCATCACATTCAAGCAAGACTGTAGTCAAAATGAAGGAGAAAAATGATTATATAAACTGAACTTTTGTTTTTTACTATTTCTCTCTTGCTCATAAAAGTGATTACAATCATTGGTATTTATAGGATTACAAGAGCATTCTAGAATACTTAGCTTAGAAGAATAAAACTCTAGATATTTCTAATGACCATTGATATATCCAATACAAAATATTAAATGTTTCAACACTTGTTTAGAGATATTCAAAGAACCAAATTAAACTATGAATGTAGAAAACCAAGAATTTGGTTTAGCTTCCCAACAATGCCTCCCGTAAACCAAATTTGTTTTTATTTCCAAACTTTCAACATTTCTCTTGAAGACTTCTCTGCTTAAAGGCTTTGTGAAAATATCTGCTAACTGATCTTCCGTCCTGCAATACTCCACTTGAATAATGCCTTCTTTTACCAATTCTCTTAAGAAATGAAATCGAATACGAATATGTTTTGTTCTTCCATGAAAGTTTGGATCCTTTATTCTTGAAATGGTTGAACTATTGTCACAAAATAGTGTTGTTGGACAAATCGCTTATGCTTGAGACATTCCAAAATTCCTCGAGACAAACAATTTGACATCCCGCTAAAGAAAGAAAATGATATATTCAAATTTCATTGTAGAAAGAGCAACAATGATTGTTTCTTGAACACCATGAAATTGGGCCACTTCCAAGACTAAAAACATAGCTCAAGTGCTTTTACTATCATCAACGCTTTCTCGCTAAGTCATCACAAGATATCCAACAAGATTAATCGAATACTAGCTTCGATAAAAAATACCATAATCAATGGTTCCTTCGACATATCGCGTAATTCTTTTTGCAGTCTCCCAATGATTGTAGTATGGTTTCTCCATGAACCTACTTACTAAACTTATCGCAAATATGATATCTAGTCTTATTACGATTAAGTACATCAAATTTCCCACCAAACTTCAAACATAGTGGAATTCACAAGCTTCATTTCACCTTCTTTACTTAATTTAATCTTGTGATGCATGGAGTTGATCTGAGATTTGCATTCTCCATTTCAATTTTTTTAAAATTTCTTTTGCATAACTTTCTTGTGAAATGAAAATTCCTTTCTTGGTTTGATGAACTTCAATGCCAAGAAAATGATGTAACTTTCTCAAGTCTGTCATTTCAAATTCTTTCATCATGGAGTCTTTAAAATCTTTCAACACTTTCAAATTATTTCCTGTAAAAATGAGATCATCAACATAAAGACTTACAACCATGAAGCTTTCTTGTGATGTGCCTTTGATGTAGAGAGTGGGCTCGTACGGACATTTCCAAAAATCATTTTGTTCAAAGTATGAATTGATTCGGCTATACCAAGCCCTTGGTGATTGTTTCAGTCCATAAAGCGCCTTCTTCAATTTGTAAACTTTGTTTTCTTCTCCACAAAACCAGGTGGTTGCTCAACATAAACTTCTTCTTCCAAAAAACTATTCAAAAATGCAGATTTCACATCCATTTGAAATATTCTCCAATTATTTTGAGTTGTAAGTGAGATAAGCAAACGAACAGTGTCAAGTCTAGAAACTGGAGCGAATACCTCAGCGAAGTCTTCTCCTTCCTTTTGCTTATACCCCTTTGCTACTAGTCTCGCCTTGTTTTTGTTGATGGAGCCATCTGAATTCATTTTTGTTTTATATACCCACTTTACGCCAATAGAAATCTTGTTCGGAGGCAGATTTATAAGCTCCCACGTTTCATTCTTCTCAATGGCTTTCATTTCTTTTTTCATGGCTTGTTTCCACTTTTCTTCTTTTGATGCTTCATTATAAGAAATTGGATCTTCTCCTGCAAAGAAAGCAAAAAATACAATATCATCCGAATCAATTTGCTCGGTCGACTCATAAATTTCTCTTAAGCTCCTTGTTCTTCTTTGAGGAGTGCTTTGAGGGGACTCGGGGGAGTTTCCACGAGAAGAGTGTCTTGGAGAAATAGGCTCGCTTTCATCTTGAGAATCATCATTAGTATCACAAAAACTTGGCCAATTTTCAGGAAAATCAACTCCTGAATTAAATGAAGAATTTTCATCAAATCGAACATCTCGACTAATCACTATCTTCTGTGTCACTGGATTGAATAACTTGTAAGCTTTGCTTCTTTCACTGTAGCAGATAAAAATACACTTCTCCGATTTATCATCCAATTTGTTCCTCAATGCATCCGGAATATGTGCATAAGCAACACATCCAAAGATCCTTAGGTGACTGACTTTTGGCTTCACTCCAAACCATGCTTCATGAGGTGTGCAATTGTTCAGACTTTTTGTAGGAGATCTGTTAACCAAATAAACAAAGACAGATACGACTACGCCCAAAACTCTTTATCTACCTTTTTCATTTTCAGCATGCATCTTGCCATTTCCATGATGGTTCGATTTTTTCTTTCACTAACACCATTTTGTTGTGGTGAATGCCTTACTGTCAATTCATGCCTAATTCCATCGTTTTTACAATACTTCTCAATTGGATGATATTCACGACCTCTGTCGGTTCTTATTGTTTTAATTTGACAACCAGAAAATTTTTCAACTTGACTTTGAATTCCTTAAAAGCTTGAAATGATTGATTTTCTTTGAGAAAATAAACCCAAACTTTTTTTCGAGAAATCATCAACAAAGGTAATAAAATATTTGTTACCTCCATGAGAAAACCGACATTGGTCCACATAAATCTGAATGAACTAGTTCCAACACCCTTTTGATCTCCACAAAGATTTTTGAGGAAATGGTTCTCTATGTTGTTTTCCAAGTTGACATGCTTCACAAATCTGATTTGTTTGATTAATTTGAGGAAGTCCTTCAACCATCTTCTTTCCTGCTAGCAATTTTAGGTCATCATAATTTAAATGACCATACCGCTATGCCACAACTTGGAAATTCCTTTATCAATAGTAGTGAAACAAGAAATGTTAAGAACCTAAAGTTTTATAGGAAAAGATTATTTGAAGTTACTCAATTGTTCTTTATCAAATTGATTTCTCTTTGACAAAAAATAAGCATTATCATGAAAATGAATATCAAACCCCTTCTTCAAAAGGTGACTGGTGCTAAGCAAATTATTTTTTAAACCAGGAACATAATAAACTTTAGACATCTTCTCCACTTTTCCAGATTTTGTTTGAAAAATAACTTCACCAACACCTTGAATTTTGTAGGCTCTGTTGTGAGACCCCAGATTTTATCAATAAAGATTTAAATTTTGTCGAAATAATTTTTAATATTATGGTGTGAATTTGAGATAAATATTATAGTTGTGGGTAGTATTTATAAATTTTGCAAAGTATGCAAGTGGTTATATTATATTCGATTGGTCTGGGAATATTCGGTTTAGAAGGGAATATTCGTGATAACTACTCAATCATTGGTGGACCCCACAATGTAATTATTATTCGGATTGAGAAAAACGATAAAAATATTTTATTGAAATAACGGCGGAAGTTTTATCGTAGTTCTTGTTGAACTACTTCGGTAGTAAAAAAAGTACGATGAATACGTGTGGTTGCATAAGTATACGCGGTATTGATTATTGATGCTTATGTGAGAAGTCACTCGGTTTGATTCCATTATCACGATTAATAATATGAATTATTATAGCGATAATGACGTTTTGTTTTATTCAGTATTATTAACGTAATAAAATGTAAAACATCTTTTATATAAAATAGAATACTTTATTAAAGTTATTCTATAAATAGAATATATTATATTTTATTATGCATAGTGTTGCATAGTGTTTTTTGCATAGTGTTTTGCATAGTATTGCATAGTGTTTGCATAGTAAAATGTTTTTATATAAATAGAATATATTATATTTTATTTAAAAGATTTTTCTTTAAATATGGACCGCCGATTAAAGTAAATCAACTGGACCGTTCATGGATTAGTTCTTATGCATTTCATTTTCCTATAAATAAGCTCATTCCTTCATTATTTTCTTATTTAATTCATTGAAACTCTGAGAGATAAATTATAGAGAGAAGTTTATAGAGAAAGTTATAGAAAGAAGAAGAGTATACTCGCTACTTCACTACTTCTATATTCAGTTCTTTTTACAGTAAGGGTGTTATTCTTTCTTCTTGAAGAGAACTTCATTATTCCATTCACTATTATTCATTGGAATAACTCCGTAAAAGTGGGCATACCCTATACATAACTCAGATCACGGCAGCATACCCTATACTTGGTGAAATCCTTATGTTATTCCATTGCTTATTATTCATTGGAATAACTTTGATACGCATGATTTACCCTATACTTGGTGACATTCTTCTATTATTACATTGGAACATCCACGTCTCGTGTGTTTTACACCTGACCGGGTTCCGCTTTTTTATTATTCATTGGAACATCCATGCTCTGTGTTTTTTACAGGACCGGTTCCGTCTTTATCATTCTCATTGGAATATCCTATCGCATGTGTTTTACACCGGATCCGGTTCCATCTTTATTATTCTCTTGGAACATCCTCGCTTGTGAATTTCACCGACTGGTTCCGTTATTATTATTTCGTTGGAATAACTCGTCATATAACAATACCGCATGTATGGTGATTTCTTTTGTTATTCCATTCTTTATTATACCCGGTTGGTTAAAACTTTGACTTCTATACTCCATGAAATTAGTAGAATATCCTTGATATTTGCGTTTCATCCGAAGATCTTTTCATGAAAATATTCTTCCCGATCATTCTTGAATTTTACTCACTAAACGAAAGATCGTGTTGACAATTTGGGACGTTAATAATTCATGGATTAAATAATTCTTGAACTTGTTTTATTGAATTATTATGTCATTGTCATCATCCTCATGTTATATTATGTTATCTTTGGCTTACGTGCATAGATGAACTTAGTATGATGATTATGACGAGGATCATTCGGTATAATCATGACTTGATATAAATGATGTGACAAAAGTCCTCGGTGGCTGTAATGCGATGATGGATAGTTTTTGGTATGATTATGACCGAGGGGTGATTGGTATAGTCATGACCATTGATAATTTGATGAAAATCCTTGACCGTGGTACATGGATGATTAGATGTGGTGGTTTATTTATTAATTTGAGTCTCAAATGATAAAAATTGATGAAAACCTTTTAAAACCTAAAAGATAGTAGACTTTATTCTCTACTTGACTCTTTAAATGGATTGCTAATTCACTGCAGATTAAACCTGGTTGTCATTGTATTTTATCGGTTTAACACTATTGAAGGCTAATGATAATTTATCTCGCATTATCTTAGTCATAATATTTCTTCTTGGGCTAGTTGAGCTCACCCTTTCTTTCATTGTTCTCTTGAAATGAAATGAGAACATACCGGGACGAGTCGGGAACGCGAAGTAATGGTCCGAGAGGATAGCATTAGTAGTCCTCACTATTCGTGAAATAGTGTGATAATAGTTGTAATGAGGACTCCTTTTGAGTTTGTATAATATCTAGTAGATAATATTTGTATTCAAACTCACGATTTATGTCGTATTGTACACATGCAGTTATATTAGTAAGTTGTATTTGAATTTATGTACCATGTAAGTGGCGACCCAAGATGGGTGACGATACCTAATTTTGGGGGCGCCACGGTTGAGTATCGAGCTTAGGATATGATCCCGGCTAAGATGTGAGAATAGTACTAGGAGGGAGAGACGGGAATTCCTTCGCTAGTATGACCTACCTAAAGCTATTTGGTATTTAATTGGTCGGTCAGAGTATAGGGATAATATGTGATATGTTAATTAACCCTTATTTTGTGGCAGTGTTTGAAAATGGCATCCGAGAATGTTGAGAATAGCAATGGAGCACAGAGGAGACTATTGATTCTCCACATATCAATAATCGAGGACAATGTGCAACAGGATGGCGATAATCCTCCCCGTAAACAACAACACTAATCAATTGATGAATGACGATGAGACGTTTAAAAGGTTTTAGAATTCATGCAACATCGGTAAAGCGACTCTTGTCCAAAACGTAGGTGGAAACACAGAAAACTCTCGGTGGTCACCGCTAAACAATTCAAGGAGCCGGGACCACCGGAGTTTAAGGGAGAGCCAAAACCATACGGCGGAAGCATGGATAAAGCAGATTACCAAGATATTTGATGTCTTGGGATGCTCCGAGAGCAAAAGGTTCCTTTGCGCGCCTTTATGTTGCGGCGGAGAGGCGGATTCTTGGTGGGAATTCCAGAAACGTACTCAACTTCTTTGTCATGAAGATATCTTGGGAGAAGTTCCAGAGTCATTCAACGACAAATACTTTCTGAAAGTATTCGCCACATGAAGGAGGTGGAGTTTATCAAGTTGGAACAAAACAATATGACCGTGTCGCAATACGAGGCAAAATTTGCGGAGTTATCACGATTTCGCCCCACTGGTGGATAATGAAGAGAGAATGGCGCGAATGTTTTTAAGAGGTTTGAAGCGGAGATACGTCAACATCTTATTTCTCATAAACTGTGTTTTTATTCAGGATGTTGTAAATAGGGCTCAGATTAGTGGGCTGCGCGATAACGAGTCAATATAACTAAAAAGAGCAGAAACGACAAAATTATAATACCGGTGAAAGTAGTCATCAAGCGGTGACAATAAGCGTGGAGGGAATCAGCGGGGCGGATATGGTAACCACTTGGTGGTAATCGGGGCCAAAATAATAAGAATGGACATTTCAAGAAAAGGAGATTCAACAATGATGGAAAGACGTCAAAGACCAAAGACACGTTGTTAAGGAAGGAGAAGGACCACTATCATATGCTTCAAATGCGGATGAGAGGACACATCATCCGGCTGCGCCATGCCATCCAAAGCATGTTATAATTATGGAAGAGAAGGCCACTTAGCTCGATTTTGTCGTTTCATCAAGATTTAATTCAACTAGGATGGAGGCACCAAAGGTCGCCCTGCACAAACCAGAGCCAGTAGTTTAAGAGAGGCGTTTTTTTTCTCGTGACGAGGAACTGAATAAAATTATCACGGGTAAGTTAATCATAAGCTCTTCGCGAAGTCTATACCGTGTTAGATACCGGTTCTACCCATTCTTTTATCTCTCTTGCTTGCGTTCAACGTTTAAATTTGACTCGGAGAAGTTAGACTTTGACTTATTGGTTGAAACTTCGTTAGTAGGAGCCTTCGTATCGCTTACTATTTTTTTTAATCTTGTTGTTTCAAATAAACACTTTCACGTTACTCGTCGATCTTATCTCTTTGAAAATACTTGCCTTTGAGGTAATTTTTGAAAACGATTGATTAACTACTCATTATTCTTTTTGTAAGGTTGTTAGCTTTCATATTCCTAACCAACTTTATATCTTAATTCAAAGTAACCAAACCCTAAAGTTAATCATTGTTATATCAAGCCATAAGTAAAGAGCCCCGAACCTTTCGTTGTTGACTTCCTTATGTGGAATGCCAAAGCCGGACTTCTTCAGAGGGACGCCATGATGAAGATGGCAAGTTTATAGGTATCATTGTGAGGTGCTATCTAGGTTAAGGGATAGAAGTCACAGTCAGATCAATGTGACGTACTATCCAAGTCTTGGATGAGTAATGAGTTTTTAATGATATTTCTATCATTAATAAATTTCTTGACGTATTCTTGAAGATTTCCTAGCCTACCCTAGAGCGTGAAATCGAATTTTGTATTGACCCCAAAGATAAAAACCCATTTCTTAAACCCTCAAATATTTCTTCAACTAAATGAGCAGCTTTTACGTGGTTTATGATGAAAGTCATAATAAAAGCATTGGAATAATGAAAATCATGGGTATATGAAGTATTAGTAAGTTTTATGATGAGTTATGTTGGTTAGTATGTGAAAACATGAAAGTTTCTTAGAAATCACAAAGAGTTGAAAATCAGATTTTGGTGAAAAACGTATGAATGAAATTCAATTGACCATATCTCTTATTATATTTTGAATTTTTGAATGTGGTCAAGTCCTAGAGTTAGATCTACGAGTTACCTAACTAATCCAAGTGGAATTACTGGAAAAGGTGTTGTGGATTTTTGTGTGGACTGATTTTAGCAAAGGAGGCCAAAGCTGTAAATTTCGAAAATGCTACTGCCCAGAAACTTTAAGGGACTGTTTCGGCCACTTAAATTATGAGAAAAATTCTGGGTTTTTGGGACATGAAAGTATATGGTATAAAGTACCTCCTGTCCAAAATGAGCTCATTTCGACTTAAAATGAGCAAGTTATGACTATTTCAATATTTAGGTTTTTCCGATTTAAAAACGCTATAACCTGGAGTTCTATAACTCCGATGACCATGAAATTTAAACTAGAAGCTCACGTTAACATGTGTAAGATCCTGCCAAGATTTGGGAATTTTTGGAGTTAAACTTGAGGTAGCTAATTTCTTAAGGAATTAATTAGAAATTGATTTTTGAAAAATAGTAAATGAATTTAAAAATTCGAGAGAAAATATATTTTCATTATGGGACTATATTATGCTAAATCCCAGAAAAGAAATATTTTTGGGACTAATTTGGTATTTTTCATGAAAATAGTTTAATTACTGAACATATGAGTTAAATATGTTATGTGAAGTAACAAAGTTGAAAATAGGATTTTATGGCTAGAGAATCCTATATAGAGTATATGCATATTTTTTTGATGAGGATTTGATAATTGGTGATGATATTTTATGAGTATGATATTTTGAATGATTAAATGCATTATATGGTAAAGCGTAAACAATTGAGATAAATTATTTATAAATTTAAGAAGTGATTAAAATATTGTTATAATATTAATGTTATTAGATTATGAGATTATTAAGTGATTGATAACATGGGGATATTCTTGAATCTCGGATAAATTATAAATGTTTAATATTTATCCTTTATCTCATTTGATTGATTCTTTATATCATTATCCTCATGTTTATATTATGTTGAAAGTCATCATCGTGGCATCAGTAGTGCATAGATGGACTTGGTATGATTATTATGACCTGAGGATTGTTCGGTATAATCATAATCAGTAATTGAAAACACAATTATCTTTGGTAGTAGTGCATGGATAATTTGTGGTCGTGATACTAATGAATACACAATTATCTTTGGTAGTAGTGCATGGATAATTTGTGGTCGTGATCTTAATGAATACACAATTATCTTTGGTAGTAGTGCATGGATAATTGTGGTCGTGATACTAATGAATACACGATTATCTTTGGTCGTAGTGCATGGATAATTTGTGGTCGTGATACTAATGAATACACAATTATCTTTGGCCGTAGTGCATGGATAATTTGTGGTCGTGATCTTAATGAATACACAATTATCTTTGGTAGTAGTGCATGGATAATTTGTGGTCGTGATACTAATGAATACACAATTATCTTTGGTAGTAGTGCATGGATAATTGTGGTCGTGATACTAATGAATACACAATTATCTTTCGGTAGTAGTGCATGGATAATTCGTGGTCGTGATACTAATGAATATCCTTGGCACGTAGTGCGGGGATGATTCGATGATATGGATTAATTATTGAAATGAGTCTCAAAGAATGAAATATTAATTCATGGATGTGGTAAAAGTCATCTTCGTCAGTAGTGCATTGATAGACTTGGTATGATTATGACCACGGATTATTCGGTATAATCATGATCAGATTGAAAACACGAATATCCTTGGCCCGTTGGTGCATGGATAATTCGTGGTCGTGATACTATTAAGCTAAGTCTCGGTATTATTGGTTTTACTGATTATATATATCTTTGGCCCGTAGTAAAAGATGAATTGTTAATGAATATCTTTGGTAGGATTGCAAAGATGAATTTAATATTTTAAACGATAAAGGTATTCAAGGTATCCTCATCTCTTATCATACTGTGTATCGCATTCTAATTTCGAGGGGCTGAAATTCCATAAGGAGGGAGATTGTGAGACCCCAGATTTTATCAATAAAGATTTAAATTTTGTTGAAATAATTTTTAATATTATGGTGTGAATTTGAGATAAATATTATAGTTGTGGGTAGTATTTATAAATTTTGCAAAGTATGCAAGTGGTTATATTATATTCGATTGGTGGGAATATTCTGGTTTAGCGAGGAATATTCAGACAACTACTCAATCATTGGTGGACCCTACAATGTAATTATTGTCGGATCGAGAAAACGACAAAAATATTTTATTGAAATAACGGCGGAAGTTTTATCGTGGTTCTTCGTTGAACTACTCAGTAGTAAAAGTACAAAGATGTACGTGTGGTTGCATAGTAGTAGACACCAGTATTGATTATTGATGCTTATGTGAGAAGTCACACCGGTTTGATTCCATTATTGTCGATTAATAATATGAATTATTATAGCGATAATGACGCTTTTGTTTTATTCGTATTATTAACGTAATAAAAGCGAAACATCTTTTATATAAAATAGAATACTTTATTAAAGTTATTCTATAAATAGAATATATTATATTTTATTATGCATAGTGTTGCATAGTGTTTTTGCATAGTGTTTTGCATATAGTATTGCATATAGTGTTTGCATAGTAAAATGTTTTTATATAAATAGAATATATTATATTTTATTTAAAAGATTTTTTCTTTAAATATGGACCGTGAGATTAAAGTAAATCAATCTGGACCGTTCATGGATTAATTCTTATGCATTTCATTTTCCTATAAATAAGCTCATTCCTTCATTATTTTCTTACGAATTCATTGAAACTCTAGAGAGATAAATTATAGAGAGGTTTATAGAGAGAAAGTTATAGAAAAAGAAGAAGAGTATTCTCGCTACTTCACTACTTCTATATTAGGTTCTTTTTACGGTAAGGGTGTTATTCTTTCTTCTTGAAGAGAACTTCATTATTCCATTCACTATTATTACATTGGAATAACTTTGTAAAAGTGGCATACCCTATACATAACTTCGTGATATCTGTGGCATACCCTATACTTGGTGAAATCCTTATGTTATTCCATTGCTTATTATTACATTGGAATAACTTTTGTATAATGATTTACCCTATACTTGGTGACATTCTTCTATTATTACATTGGAACATCACATCGCATGTGTTTTACAGGACTGGTTCCGCTTTTTATTATTCATTGGAACATCACATGTCGTGTGTTTTACAGGACTGGTTAAAATCTTTATCATTCATTGGAATATCCTATCGTGTGTTTTACACCGGATCCGGTTCCATCTTTATTATTCTCTTGGAACATCCCGCCGGTGTGAATTTCACTCGACACGGTTCGTTATTATTATTATTACTGTTGGAATAAACTCGTCTCATGCAATATCGCATGCATGGTGATTTCTTTTGTTATTCCATTCTTTATTATACCCAGTTGGTTAAAACTTTGACTTCTATACTCCATGAAATTAGTAGAATATCCTTGATATTTGCGTTTCATCCAAAGATCTTTTCATGAAAATATTCTTCCGATCATTCTTGAATTTTACTCTCACGTAAACAAAGATCATGTGACAATTTGGACGTTAATAATTCATGGATTAAATAATTCTTGAACTTGTTTTATTGAATTATTATGTCATTGTCATCATCCTCATGTTATATTATGTTATCTTTGGCTTACGTGCATAGATGAACTTAGTATGATTATGACGAGGATCATTCGGTATAATCATGACTTGATATAAATGATGTGACAAAAGTCCTCGATGGCTCTGTAATGCGTTGATGGATAGTTTTTGGTATGATTATGACCGGGGTGATTCGGTATAGTCATGACCATTGATAATTTGATGAAAATCCTTGACCATGAATATGGGGATGATTAGATGTGGTGGTTTATTTATTTGTCGAGTCTCAAACGATAAAATTGATGAAAACCTTTTAAAACCTAAAAGATAGTAGACTTTATTCTCTACTTGACTCTTTAAATGGATTGCTAATTTCACCGCAGATTAAACCTGGTTGTCTATTGTATTTTATCGGTTTAACATTGTTGATGGCTAATGATAATTTATTCGCATTATCTTAGTCATAATATTTCTTCTTGGGCTAGTTGAGCTCACCCTTTCTTTCATTGTTCTCTTCAGAAATGAAAACATATTTGGGACGAGTCCTGGGAACGTAGTAATGGTCCAGAGGATAGCATTAGTAGTCCCTCACTATTCGTGAAATAGTGTGATAATAGTTGTAATGAGGACTCCTTTTGAGTTTGTATAATATCTAGTAGATAATATTTGTATTCAAACTCACGATTTATGTCGTATTATATTACCTACGCTTATATTAAGTAAGTTATATTGAATTTATGTACCATGTAAGTGGCGACCCAAGATAGGTGACGTATACCTAATTTTGGGGGCGTCACATCTGTCATCTCCAATTTTTACCTGTCCATAGTTAGATTCAACCAAGTCTAAAAATAAGTTCTTGCACCACTGTCTAAATACCAAACATCATCCTTATCATCACCTTGAAATGCCAGCAACAAAGTATCTTGTATATCTTTTTCATCAGTTTTGTTTTCATGCATCAATCCGGTCTCATTTTGTGTTCCCTCCGTTCTAAAACGACATTCTTTATATGTATGACTGGGTCTATGACAATGGTAACATTCAAAATAGCCACGACCTCTTCCTCTTTGATAGCCACTTCTTCTTTGATAACCACGACCTCTTCCTCTTTAGAGGTTTTTGTTCAAATTTTCTCCACCTTCATTTGAATCATTTTTGTTTACATAACCTCTTCCTCTGCCTTGAAAATGAAAGTCTTTACCTCTGAAGTTGCCATTACCACCACGACCACGACCATAGTGAAAACCACGGCCTCCCATAAATGAAACTTGCGATTTAAGAGCTTGATCAGGAAGAGGAGAAGGATTTCTTTGATTTATCCTTACTTCATGAGCCTTCAAAGTCCCTTGCAAATCTTGAATAGTAAGAGATGATAAATCTTTTGATTCTTCAATAGCTACCACAACATAATCAAATTTTGGTGGTAAACTACGAAGAATTTTTGCAACAACTTTCTCATCATCTAAAACTTCACCATTGGATGCCATTTGATTTACAACTGAATTAACTCTTGTAAAATAATATGAAATACTTTCATTCTCCTTCATTTCTAATTTTTTAAATTTTGTTCTTAAGGTTTGGAGGCGTACCATTTTTACCTTTTCCACACCTTTGTATGTAATGTGAATAATCTCCCAAACTTCCTTTGAACTTTTAGCTTTAGCAACTCTTTCATACACCGGCATCTCAATTGTTTGATAAATTTGGAAACGCGCCTTGCTGTCCTTCTTTCGATTTTCTTTTAAATTATTTTTCTGTGCATGTGTCAAGGCATCTTCGTTTTCTGTATCCTCATATCCTTCATCCACAATATTCCATAGATCCATTGACTTGAGCAATAACATCATATTTTTCTCCAATAATCATAATTTTCTCCACCAAAACGAGGAATAAGTGAAGTCATGTTATTGGAATTTGCCGTTTCTTTAATTAATGCTCCGCAGCTTGCTTTTTCTTCTCTACTGCTTCGGGTTTTTGGATCTTTGTTGTTAGCGCTACTTTAATTTCTTTTTCTGCTTCAACCTTAACAAGAGCATCAATCACTTGGTACTTTATCTTCGTGGTGGACCCATGCACACATATCAATTACTTTAGATAAGCAGCTTGTCAGGAAGCTAGCAGTGCATCATCTTCCACCCAATCAACAGCTTATGAAGTTTTGGCTGCTACAAGAGAAAGCTCTGATACCAATTTGTAATCTAAATGAAGGAGAAAAATGATTATATAAACTGAACTTTTGTTTTTTACTATTTCTCTCTTGCTCATAAAAGTGATTACAATCATTGATATTTATAGGATTACAAGAGTATTCTAGAATACTTAGCTTAGAAGAATAAAACTCTAGATATTTCTAATGACCATTGATATATCCAATACAAAATATTAAATGTTTTAACACTTGTTTAGAGATATTCAAAGAACCAAATTAAACTATGAATGTAGAAAACTAAGAATTTGGTTTAGCTTCCCAACAAAGACCAATCAAAAAAATTACTATATTCCCAACAAAGTTTAGAATTACACATGACTCGTATATTGGTCAACCCATAAACCAAAATGTAACATATTATATAACATAGGTATATAATCTACAATATGTATATATTTATATAACATATTATATATTTATAAATTTACATACTTACGTATATTATGTATAATATATAATAGATAATATAATTTAATACATATATATATATAGATATACATTATTTATATTACATATATAATATATATAATATAAAATATATATAATAATATGATATGATATGTTATGTTATGATATGATATGATATGATATACCACCTCCTTAAATATTTGAAACCTATAAAATTAACTTCCTACTCCTATACAAGTAAACCCCTCTAATATATACATACGTATGTATATTATATATAATATATAATAGATAATATAATATAATACATATATAGAAATATACATTATCTATTACATATATAATAATATAATATAATATAATATAATAATATAATACACCACCTCCTTAATATAATATATAATATAATAATATAATATAATTATACCATATCCTTAAATATTTGGAACTTATAAAATTAGCTCTCCTACTCCTATACCTAAGTAAACCCCTATATTTCCCTTCCTAAATTTATCACAAAATCTAAACATCACTACATTCTTACGTCCCTCCTCTGTCTAAGAAGATTGCAACTCTTGTTAAACCTGTGTTCTCAAACAGAAAATTAAGTTAAAAAAATAAGAATAAAAAAACAAAATATACCGATAAATAGTACCTCATGTTCGTAAAGACTTCTAAATTGAGCAAGTTTGCTAAGAATCAATAAACCTGCAAAATATTTTTAAAATCTCGTTAAAACTTAAATCGAATTAGTATAATATCATTCAAACATAACAAACAATTTCTAATTTTAATAATACCTTTGTTACTGAAATTTCTTCAAGCTCAAAAATACCAATATTGATCCAATTTCGATAGCTGAAGCGTCAATATTTTACCCTCGTCTTCAGATTACATGATTTGTAAATTGTACATTACAAAAAATCACTCAACCTTTCTGAGCCACACTCTATGCACTCAACCTTTCCAAAACATTAACAAAATTTTCACTTGGCACAACAATATATAGACATAAAAATAGATAATAATACATATTCAAATGGATGCCCCAAGTGAAAATTTATGTCTAACCAAAAGTATAAAATAAAATAGAATAATTAAGAATTAAGTACTGTAAAATAAATACACTAAATAGATATACATAAAAGAACTCATTCAAAATTCATATCACAATATGTTTAAGACATAATTCTTGGTAGTTTATTCAATAACCATCAACGAACCATCACATTCAAGCAAGACTAATTAAAAAAATTATTATATTCCAAACAAATTTTAGAATTACACATGACTCGTATATTGGTCAACCCATAAACCAAAATTTAACATATTATATAACATATCTATAACATATTATATTATATATAATATATAATATGTATATATTTATATAACATATTATATATATATAAATTTACATACTTACGTATGTATAATATATTCAATATATAATAGATAATATAATTTAATACATATATAGAGATATACATTATCTATATTACAAATATAATATAATAATATAAAAATATATATAATAATATGATATGATATGATATACCACCTCCTTAAATATTTGAAACCTATAAAATTAACTTTCCTACTCCTATACCTAAGTACACCTCTCTAATATACATACATATGTATATTATATTATATATAATATATAATAGATAATATAATATAATACATATATAGAGATCTATACATTATCAATTACATATATAATAATATAATATAATATAATGTAATATAATACACCACCTCTTTAATATAATAATATAATATAATTATATCACCTCCTTAAATATTTGAAATCTATAAAATTAGCTATCCTACTCCTATACCTAAGTACACCCCTATATTTTCCTTCCTAAATTTATCACAAAATCTAAACCTCACTACATTCTTACGTCCCTCCTCTGTCTAAGAAGATTGAAACTCTTGTTAAACCTGTGTTCTCAAACAGAAAATTAAGTTAAAAAATATAAGAATAAAAAAACAAAATATATCGATAAATAGTACCTCATATTCGTAAAGACTTCTAAATTGAGCAAGTTTGCTAAGAATCAATACAACCTACAAAATATTTTTAAAATCTCGTTAAAACTTAAATCGCATTAGTACAATATCATTTAAACATAGTAAACAATTCTTTATTTTAATAAAACCTTTTTTACTAGAATTTCTTCAAGCTTGAAAATACTAATATTGATCCAATTTTGGAAGCTCTTCAATATTTTACCCCCGTCTTCAGATTGCATGATTTGTAAATTGTACGTTACAAAAATTCACTCACCATTTCCAAGCCACACTCTATGCACTCAACCTTTCCAAAACATTAACAAAATTTTCACTTGGCACAACCATATATAGATATACAAATAGATATTAATACAAATTCAAATAGGTGCCCCAAGTGAAAATTTATGTCTAGCCAAAAGTATAAAATAAAGTAAAATAATTAAGAATTAAGTACTGTTAAAAAAATTACACTAAATAGATATACATAAATGAACTCATTCAAAATCCATATCACAATATGTTTAAGACATAATTCTTGGTAGTTTATTCAATAATCATCAACGAACGATAACATTCAAGCAAGACCAATCAAAAAAATTACTATATTCCAAACAAAGTTTAGAATTACACATGACTCGTATATTGGCCAACCCATAAACCAAAACATTAACATATTATATAACATATGTATATAATATATAATATGTATATATTTATATAACATATTATAAATTTATAAATTTACATACATACGTATATATTATGTATAATATATGATAGATAATATAATTTAATACATATATAGAGAGATACATTATCTATATTACATATATAATATAAGATAATAATATACAAAAATATATATAATAATATGATATGATATGTTAAAGATACGATTATATGTTATGATATGATATATGTCATATGATATGATATGATATGATATGTCATCTCCTTAATATAATATATAATATAATAATATAATTATACCACCTCCTTAAATATTTGAAACCTATAAAATGAACTTTCCGGCCTACTCCTATACCTAAGTACACCCCTCTAATATACATACGTATGTATATTATATATAATATATAACAGATAATATAATATGATATATATATAGATATACATTATCAATAATATTACATGTAAGACCCAAATTTTTATAAATAAAGATGAATTTTCTATAAATATTATTTTTGAATATTATGGAATAATTTGATATAATGTTATAGTTGTGGGTAATATTTATAAATTTTGCAAAATATGCAAGTGGTTATATTATATTCGATTGGTGGGGAATATTAGGTTTAGCGGGGAATATTAAAGTACAACTACTCAATCATTGGTGGACCCCTAATGTAATTATTGTCGGATTGAGAAAACGACAAAAAATATTTTATTAAAATAACGGCGGAAGTTTTACTGTTGATCTTTGTTGAACTACTTGGTAGTAAAAATACAAAGAATCGTGTGGTTGCATAAGTAGCACTACGGTATTGATTATTGATGCTTATGTGAGAAGTCACTCGGTTTGATTCCATTATTGTCGATTAATAATATGAATTATTATAAGCGATAATGACGTTTTGTTTTATTCGTATTATTAACGTAATAAAAGCGAAACATCTTTTATATAAAAAAGAAATACTTTATTAAAGTTATTCTATAAATAAAATATATTATATTTTATTATGCATAGTGTTTTGCATAGTGTTGCATAGTGTTTGCATAGTAAAATGTTTTTATATAAATAGAATATATTATATTTTATTTAAAAGATTTTGCTTTAAATATGGACCGTCGATTAAAGTAAATCAATCTAGGCCAGTTCATGGATTAATTACTATGCATTCTATTTTCCTATAAATAAAGCTCATTCCTTCATTATTTTCTTACTTAATTCACTTTGAAACTAGTAGAGAGAAACTATAGAGAGAAAGAAGAAAAGTATTCGCTACTTCACTTTGCCAATATTCAGTTCTTCTAAGGTAGGGAATATTATTTGTTGTACCGTAAGTAAGGGTGTTATTCTTTTGTATTCATGAAGAGAACTTCTTTTGTTATTCCGTTCTTATTTATTCTACATTGGAATAACTTTTGATATCTGTGGAATCCCCTATACTTGGTGATCTTCTTATTTTATTCCATTCTTCTATTATTCATTGGAACATCCACATGCGTGTGTTTTACAGGACTGGTTCCGATTTTATTATTCATTGGAACATCACATGCGTGTGTTTTTACAGGACTGGTTCCGCTTTTTATCATTACGTTGGAATATCCTATCTCGTGTGTTTTACACGGATCCAGTTCCATCTTTATTATTCTGTTGGAACATCCCGCTTGATTGTGAATTTCACGACTGGTTCCGTTATTTATTATTCTCATTGGAATAACCTTCTGCATGCGATCTATCGCATTGCATGGTGATTTCTTTTGTTATTCCATTCTTTATTATACCCAGTTGGTTAAAACTTTGACTTCTATACTCCATGAAATTAGTAGAATATCCTTGATATTTGCGTTTCATCCAGTATCTTTTCATGGAAATATTCTTCTTATCATTCTTGAATTTTACTCTACAAAGCAGTATCATGTTGACAGTTTGGATGTTATTAGTTCCTGAATAACTTAATTATTGAACTTGTTTTATTGAATTCTTATATCATGTTCATCATCCTCATGTTTTTTTTTAAAGTCATCTGTGGCCTGTAGAGCATGGATGGACTTGGTATGATTATGACCAGGGATTATTCGGTGTAATCATGACCGTAATGTTACAAATGATGTGGTAAAAGTCCTCAAAGTAGTAGTGCATTGATGGACGATTGTTGGCATGATCACGACCATTAATGAATACACAACTATTCTTGGCCCGTAGTGCAGGAATAATTGTGGTCGTGATACTAAAGAATATCCTTGGCCGTAGTGCAGGGGTGATTCGATGATGTGGATTATTTATTAAAGCTGAGTCTCAGCTATAACAGTGATGAAAAACCTTTTGAATCATAAAAGATAGTAGATTTTATTTTCTACTTGGCTCTTTTAATGGATTGCTTGTTCCGCTGCAGTTAAACTTGATGTTTATTATATTTTATCAGTTTAACAATGTTGAAGGCTATTGATAATTTATTCTGCATTATCTTAGTCATAATATTTCTTCTTGGGCTAATTGAGCTCACCTTTTCTTTCACTTTATTCTTCTTGAAATGAGAACATATTTGAGATTTAGTCGGGGAGCGGAGTAATGGTCCAGAGGATAGCATTAGTAGTCCTCACTATTATGTGAAATAGTGTGATAATAATTGTAATGAGGACTCCTTTTGAGTTTGTATAATATCTAGTAGACATTATTTGTATTCAAACTCACAGTTTATGTCGTATTGTACACGACAGTTATATTAGTAAGTTGTATTTAAATTCTGTACCATGTATCTGACTACCCAAGATGGGTGATGTATACCTAATTTTGGGGCGTCACAGATTCAGTATCGAGCTTAGGATATGATCCCTGGCTAAGATGTGAGAATAGTACTAGGAAGGGAGAGACGGGGAATACCTTCGCTAGTATGACCTACCTAAGTTTATGTGCTATTTTATTGGTCGGTCAAAATGTAAAGATAATTGTTACATGTTAATTAATCTTTTGTTTTGTGGCGTGATGTCGAAAATGACATCGAGAATGTTGAGAATAGAATGGAGCACAAAGCGATCGTTGATTCACCACATATCAATAATCGAGGATAATGTGCATCGAAGGCGACAATCCTCATGCAAACAATAACATGACCAAATGATGAATGATCAAATGTTCGGAGGCTTTATGCAATTTATGCAACAAATGAAGAGAGCGACTCTGTCCAAAACGTAGGTAGAAACACGGAAAACTCTCAAGTGGTCACCGCTAAACAATTCAAGGCTGGGACCACCGGAGTTTAAGGGAGAAGCCAAAACCACTTCAGGCGGAAGCATGGATAAAGTAGATTACCAAGATATTTGATGTCTTGGGATGCTCGAGGAGCAAAGGTTCCTTACGCTTTTTATGTTGCAGCGAGAGGCGATTCATCGGTGGGAATCAGAAAACGTACTCAACTTCTTTGTCATCAAGATATCTTGGGAGAAGTTCCAGAGTCATTCAACGACAAATACTTTCCTGAAAGTATTCGCCACATGAAGGAGGTGGAGTTTATCAAGTTGGAACAAAACAATATGACCGTGTCGCAATAAGAGGCAAAATTTGCGGAGTTATCACGGTTTGTGTCCCACTTGGTGGATAATGAAGAGAGAATGGCGCGAATGTTTTTAAGTGGTTTGAAGTCGGAGATACGTCAACATCTTATTTCTCATAAACCGTGTTTTTATTCGGATGTTGTAAATAGGGCTCGATTAGTGGAGCGCGATAACGAGTCAACGAATAACTAAAAGAAAGCGGTAGGCAAAATTATAATACCAATGAGAGTAGTCATCGAAGCTGAGGCGGTGACAACAAGCGTGGAGGGAATCAGCGAGGCGGAGATACGGTAACCACTTGGTGGTAATCAGGGTACAAAACAATAAGAATGGACATTTCAAGAAGCGGAGATTCAACAATGATGGAAAGACGTCAAGACCAAAGACCGTTGTTAAGGAAGGAGAAAGACCACCTATCATATGCTTCAAATGCGGAAGAGGGACACATCGGTCCGAATCGCGCTATGCCATACCGAGTCAAAGCATGTTATAATTGTGGAAGAGAAGGTCACTTAGCTCGATTTTGTCGCCATCAAGACAAATTCAACTAGGATGGAGGCACCAAAGGCCGTCCCGGAAAAGTCAAACCGGTAGTGCAAGAGGAGAGCGTTTGTTGTGACTCCCAGAGAGCAAGGTACCGAATGAGGTCATCACGGGTAAGCTTATCATAAACTCTAATGAAGTCTATACTTTATTTGATCTGGGTTCTACCCATTCTTTTATTTCTCCTACTTGCGCTCATCGATTAAATTTGACTCAGGAGAAATTAGACTTTGACTTATCTGTGGAAACTCCATTGGGAGAAACCTTCATTACATCCACTGCTTATAAGTCTTGTTTGGTTCAAATCGGTACCTCACATTACCGTCAATCTTATTTCATTAAAAATACTTGCATTTGGACGTGATTCTAGGGATTGATTGGTTAACTACTTATCATGCAAAAATTGATTGTTTTTCGTAAGGTTGTTAGCTTTCATATTCCTAATCAACCTATTATGCGTAATTCAAACGACCAAACCATTAAAATCAATCACTATCATCTCAAGCCATAAAGCTATTCGTTTTATTGAAAAGCGGATGTCAAGCTTTCTTAGCTCATGTCACGATTTAAACAAAAATAAATCGGTTTTGAGCGATATTTCTATTGTTAATAAAATTTCCGACGTATTCCGAAGAACTTCCTGGCCTACCCCATATGGCGTGAAATTGAATTTTGTATCGACCTTGAACTCGGTACAAAACCTATTTCAAAGCCCCATATCGAATGGCTCTATTGAACTTGGGAGTTAAAGACCCAACCGCAGGAATTGTTAGACATTGGCTTTATTCGTCCCTAGTACTTCTCCTTGGGGTGCTCTGTTCTATTCGTGAAGAAGAAAGATGGGAGTATCGATTTTGTATTGATTATCGGGAGTTGAATCATGTCACCATCAAAATAGGTATCCATTGCCACGTATTGATGACTGTTTGACCCGGTTACAAGGAGCCAAATTCTTTTCAAAGATTGATCTTCGATTAGGATATCACCAATTGAAGATTAGAACCACTGACATTCCAAAGCGGCGCCGTAACTGATACGGACATTATGAATTCCTAGTCATGTCCTTTGGATTGACTAATGCTCCGCCGCCTTCATGGATATGATGAGCCGAGTATTCAAGGAATATTTAGATCACTTTGTGGTCGTCTTTGTGATGACATCCTTATTTATTCCAAAAGCCGTGAAGATCATGAGCAACACTTGAGGTCGACACTCCAAAAGCCGTGAATATAAGCTTTATGCCAAGTTGAAGAAATGCGAGTTCGGTCAGAAGAAGTAGCATTCCTTGGGCACGTGGTATCAAGTCATGGAATATCATTGACCCAACAAAGATTGAAGCTATTCAAAGTCGGGAACAACCTAAATCGATTGACCAAGCACGTAGCTTTCTCGGTTTAAATTGGTTATTATCGGAGATTCGTGGAAGGATTTTCTCGAATCGCTACTCCATCGACTTTCGGTGACTAAAAAAAAATACAAAGTTCGGTTGGGAGCGAAGAATGTGAGAAGAGTTTTCAAGAACTCAAGAGGAGACTTATTTCAAGACTGCTTACGACAATACCATCGGCTCGGAGGATTTGTCATCTCTGATGATGCTTGAAGCAAAAGGTTGGGATGTGTTCTCATGCAACATGGAAAAGTTATAGCCTTTATGCCTCGCGACAACTCAAAGAATATGAGAGGAATTATCCTACTCATGATCCGGAGTTAGCGGTATTCTTTTGCACTTAAAATTTGGAGGCATTACTTGTATGGGGAGAAAGTGAAAATCTTTACGGATCATAAAAGCCTCAAATATTTCTTCACTCAAAAGGAACTCAACATGCGACAAACGACGTTGGCTTGAACTATTGAAAGATTATGATCATACCATCCAATACCATCCTCGAAAAGCGACGCGTGGTAGGCGACGCGTTGAGTAGAAGATCATATGTAAGAAATCACGAGTGCGTTATTGTCAACGCAAAGGCCCATTTTGTGTGACTTGCAAAGGATGGAGATAGAGTTAAAGACTTGGTGCACGCATGTGATGATAGCGAATATCTGAGTAGAAACCGACTTTAATCGATAAAGTTAAATTCGCTCAAGCTATAGACATTCGAGGCGATGCGTATGAGGAAGAAAGTGCAAGAGGGTGCTATATAGGAAGCAAGAATCGATGAAGAAGGAATACTTGAGTCAACTCGGACTTTGTGTTCTAACGACCACGATTTAAAAGTATAATATCATGATGGAGGCGCACAACACACCATTTGCAATCCATCTCAGGAGTACCAAATGTATCATGATATTAAATACATACATTTTGGTGGAGCAATATGAAGAGAGATATATACTATTTATCTCAAGGTGTCTAACTTGTCAACGAGTTAAAGCGGAGCATCAAGTACCAAAAGGTCCATTGCAACCACTTGAAATTCAGAATGGAAGTGGGAGCACATTACCATGGATTTAATTCGGTCTTCCTAAGGTTTCTCAAGGCATTGATACGATTTGGGTCATTGTTGATAGATTGACCAAGTCTCGCTCATTTCTTCTGTGAATCGAGAAACTTATACACTTGAACATTTTGCTCAGTATGTATATAAACTAGATTGTAAGATCTGCATGGTATACCTAAGTATCCATAGTTTCGATCGAGACCCAAGATTCACTTCACGATTTTGGGTTAGTTTGCAAAAAGCTATGGGCGCACAGACTTACGATTTAGTTTTCGGCATATCATCCTCGACAGACCATGGACATCGGAGAGGACTATTCAAACTCTTGAAGATCTATTAAGACTCTGTGTCCTTGATTTCAAAGGGAGTTGGGACAAGTTCTTACCATTGGTGGAGTTTTTCTACAACAACAGATTATCAAGCAAGTATTGGCATGGCTCCATTCAAGCGTTGTATGGAAGAAAGTGTCATTCTCCAAATTATCTTTGGGATGAGGTGGGTGAAGCAACGTTGTTGGGACCGGAGTTGGTACGTATGACTATGGAAAAGATTCAAACGATCCGACAACGTATAAAAACCTCACAAAATCGAAAAGAGTTATCTTGATCTTCATCAAAAGGACGTGGAATTCGATATAGGAGATCATGTGTTGTTAAGAGTTGCTCCATGGAAAGGAGTTACAAGATTTGGAAAGAGAGGAAAACTTAATTCTCGATTCATCTATCCATTTTAATCCTCGATCGAGTATGAAGCGTGGCCTATAGACTGCATTTCCGCCAAATATGTCTCGTGTTGAACGTTTTCACGTATCCATGTTACGTAAATATGTGAAAGACCGAACCATATTATTGAGTTAGAACCGGACGAAATAGCGAAAGATTTGACGTATGAAGAGGTTCCTGTTCAAATTTTGGATAAGAAGGAACATATTCTACGCTCCAAGGTTATACCTCAAGTCAAAGTTTTGTGGAGGAACCACGATGTTGAGGAAATGACTTGGGAGTTAGAATCTGAAATGAAATCAAGGTATCCTTACCTCTTCGACATACTAGGTACGTACCCTAATTTCGAGGGCGAAATTTCATAAGAAGGGGAGGTTGTAAGACCCCAACTTTTATAAATAAAGATGAATTTTCTATAAATATTATTTTTTGAATATTATGGAATAATTTGATATAATATTATAGTTGTAGGTAATATTTATAAATTTTGCAAAATATGCAAGTGGTTATATTATATTCGATTGGTGGGGAATATTCGGTTTAGCAGGGGAATATTCATTACAACTACTCAATCATTGGTGGACCTAATGTAATTATTATCGGATTGAGAAAGCGACAAAAATATTTTATTAAAATAACGGCGGAAGTTTTACCGTTGAATCTTGTTGAACTACTCGGTAGTAAAAGTGCGATATACGATGTGGTTGCATAAGTAGCACACCAGTATTGATTATCGATGCTTATGTGAGAAGTCACTGGTTTGATTCCATTATTGTCGATTAATAATATGAATTATTATAGCGATAATGACGTTTTGTTTTATTCGTATTATTAACGTAATAAAGCGAAACATCTTTTATATAAAATGTAATACTTTATTAAAGTTATTCTATAAATAAAATATATTATATTTTATTATGCATAGTGTTTTGCATAGTGTTGCATAGTGTTTGCATAGTAAAATATTTTTATATAAATAGAATATATTATATTTTATTTAAAAGATTTTGCTTTAAATATGGACCGTCAGATTAAAGTAAATCAAACTGGATTCATGGATTAATTACTATGCATTCTATTTTCCTATAAATGAAGCTCATTCCTTCATTATTTTCTTTACGAATTCATTGAAACTAGAGAGAGAAACTATAGAGAGAAAGAAGAAAAGTATTCTGCAACTTCATTTTGCCAATATTCAGTTCTTCTAAGGTAGGGAATATTATTTGTTGTACCCGTAAGGGGTGTTATTCTTTTGTATTCATGAAGAGAACTTCTTTTTGTTATTCCATTCTTATTTATTCATTAGAATAACACATGTATGTGGAATCCCCTATACTTGGTGTTCTTCTTATTTTATTCCATTCTTCTATTATTCATTTGGAACATCACATGCTCGGTGTGTTTTACAGGACACTGGTTCCGATTTTATTATTCTATTGGAACATCACATGCATGTGTTTTACAGGACTGGTTCCATTTTTTATCATTTCATTGGAATATCCTATCTCGTGTGTTTTTACACCGGATGCTGGTTCCATCTTTATTATTCTGTTGGAACATCCCGCTGATTGTGAATTTTCACGACACGGTTCCGTTATTTATTATTCATTGGAATAACTCGCTGTCAAGATCTATCGCATGCATGGTGATTTCTTTTGTTATTCCATTCTTTATTATACCCGGTTGGTTAAAACTTTGACTTCTATACTCCATGAAATTAGTAGAATATCCTTGATATTTGCGTTTCATCCGAAGATCTTTTCATGAAAATATTCTTCCGATCATTCTTGAATTTTACTCTACAAAGCGAGATCATGTTGTGGTTTGGATGTTATTAGTTCTTTGAATAACTTAATTATTGAACTTGTTTTATTGAATTCTTATATCATTGTCATCATCCTCATGTTTTTTTTAAAGTCATCCGTATTCTGTAGAGGCATGGATGGACTTAGTATGATTATGACTGAGGGATTATTCGGTGTAATCATGGCCGTAATGTTACAAATGATGTGGTAAAAGTCCTCTAAACGGTGGTAGTAGTGCATTGATGGACGATTGTTGGCATGATCATGACCATTAATGAATACACAACTATTCTTGGCCCAAAGTGCGGAGAATAATTGTGGTCGCGATACTTAAAGAATATCCTTGGCGAAAGTAGTGCGGTGATTCGATGATGTGGATTATTTATTAAAGTGAGTCTCAAATTTATAATGATGATGAAAAACCTTTTGAATCATAAAAGATAGTAGATTTTATTTTCTACTTGGCTCTTTTAATGGATTGCTTGTTCATTGCAGTTAAACTTGATGTTTATTATATTTTATCGGTTTAACAATGTTGAAGGCTATTGATAATTTATTCGCATTATCTTAGTCATAATATTTCTTCTTGGGCTAGTTGAGTTCACCCTTTCTTTCACCGTTTCTCTTGAAATGAGAACATAATTTGAGACGAAGTCGAAGCGGAGTAATGGTCCAGAGGATAGCATTAGTAGTCATCACTATTACGTGAAATAGTGTGATAATAATTGTAATGAGGACTCCTTTTGAGTTTGTATAATATCTAGTAGACATTATTTGTATTCAAACTCACGGTTTATGTCGTATTGTACACAGCTAGTTATATTAGTAAGTTGTATTTAAATTACGTACCATGTATGTCGACTACCCAAGATGGGTGATGTATACCTAATTTTGGGGGCGTCACGGTTAAGTATCGAGCTTAGGATATGATCCTGGCTAAGATGTGAGAATAAGTACTAGGAGGGAGAGGCAGGGAATACCTTCGCTAGTATGACCTACCTAAGTTTATGTCTATTTTATTGGTCGGTCAAAATGTAAAGATAATTGTTACATGTCAATTAATCTTTTGTTTTGTGGCAGTATCTGAAAATGACATATGAGAATGTTGAGAATAGCAATGGAGCACAGGCGATCGTTGATTCACCACATATCAATAATCAGGATAATGTGCATCAAGAAGGCGACAATCCTCATGCAAACAATAACACTGACCAAATGATTAATGATCAAATGTTCAGAGGCTTTATGCAATTTATGCAACAGCAGGCGAGAGCGACTCCAAAATATTAACAAAATTTCCAAAATATTAACAAAATTGTCACTTGGCACAACCATATATAGACATACAAATAGATATTAATACATATTCAAATGGGTGTCCCAATTGAAAATTTATGTCTAACTAAAAGTATAAAATAAAGTAGAATAATTAAGAATTAAGTACTGTAAAACAAATACACTAAATAGATATACATAAAAAAACTCATTCAAAATCCATAACACAATATGTTTAAGACATAATTCTTGGTAGTTTATTCAATAACCATCAATGAACCATCACATTCAAGCAAGACCAATCAAAAAAATTACTATATTCCAAACAAAGTTTAGAATTACATATGACTCGTATATTGGTCAACCCATAAACCAAAATGTAACATATTATATAACATATGTATATAATATATAATATGTATATATTTATATAACATATTATATATTTATTAAGTTACATACTTACGTATATGTATATTATGTATAATATATAATAGATAATATAATTTAATACATTTATATAGATATACATTATCTATATTATATATATAATATAATATAATAATATAAAAATATATATAATAATATGATATGATATGATATGTTATGATATGATATGATATTATATGATATACCACCTACTTAAATATTTGAAACCTATAAAATTAACTTTCCTACTCCTATACCTAAGTACACCCCTCTAATATACATACGTATGTATATAATATATAATATATAATATTTAATATAATATAATATAATATAATATATAACACCTCCTTAAATATTTGGAACCTATAAAATTAGCTCTCCTACACCTATACCTAACTACACCCCTCCATTTCCCTTCCTAAATTTATCACAAAATCTAAAACTCACTACATTCTTATGTCCCTCCTCTGTCCAAGAAGATTGCAACTTTTGTTAAACCTGTGTTCTCAAACAGAAAATTAGGTTAAAAAAATAAGAATATAAAAACAAAATATACCGATAAATAGTACATCACGTTCGTAAAAACTTCTAATTTGAGCAAGCTTGCTAAGAATCTATACAGCCTGCAAAATATTTTTAAAATCTCATTAAAACTTAAATCGAATTAGTACAATATAATTCGAACATAGCAAACAATTTCTAATTTTAATAATACCTTTGGTACTAAAAAAATTTCAAGCTTGAAAATACCAATAGTGATCCAATTTCGAAAGTTGAAGCTTCAATATTTTACCCCCGTCTTCAAATTACATGATTTGTAAATTGTACGTTACAAAAAATCACTCTGCATTTCCAAGCCAGACTCTATGCACTCAACCTTTCCAAAACATTAACAAAATTTTCACTTGGGACAACCATATATAGACATACAAATAGATATTAATACATATTCAAATGGGTGCCCCAAGTGAACATTTATGTCTAACCAAAAATATAAAATAAAGTAGAATAATGAAGAATTAAGTACTGCATGTAAAACAAATACACTAAATAAATATATATAAAAGAACTCATTCAAAATCCATATCACAATAGGTTTAAGACATAATTCTTGGTAGTTTATTCAATAACCATCAATGAACCATCACATTCAAGCAAAACCAATCAAAAAAATTACTATATTTCAAACAAAGTTTAGAATTACACATGACTCATATAATGGTCAACCCATAAACCAAAATGTAACATATTATATAACATAGGTATATAATATATAATATGTATATATTTATATAACATATTATATATTTATAAAGTTACATACTTACGTATGTATATTATGTATAATATATAATAGATAATATAATTTAATACATTTATATAGATATACATTATCTATATTATATATAAAATATAATATAATAATATAAAAATATATATAATAATATGATATGTTATGATATGATATGAAATGATATGATAGATACGTATGTATATCATACGTATGTATATTATATATAATATATAATAGATAATATAATATAATACATATATAGAGATATACATTATCTATAATATAATATAATATATTATAATATAATATAAAATAATATAATATAATAAAACACCTCCTTAAATATTTGGAACCTATAAAATTAGCTCTCCTACACCTATACCTAAGTACACCTTTCCATTTCCCTTCCTAAATTTATCACAAAATCTAAAACTCACTACATTCTTACGTCCCTCCTCTGTCCAAGAAGATTGCAACTTTTGATAAACCTGTGTTCTCAAACAGAAAATTTAGTTAAAAAATAAGAATATAAAAACAAAATATACTTATAAATAGTACCTCACGTTCGTAAAGACTTCTAATTTGAGCAAGCTTGCTAAGAATCAATACAACCTGCAAAATATTTTTAAAATCTCGTTAAAACTTAAATCAAATTAGTACAATATAATTCGAACATAGCAAACAATTTCTAATTTTAATAATACCTTTGGTATCTTGAAATTTCTTCAAGCTTGAAAATACCAATATTGATCCAATTTGGCTGAAGCTTCAATATTTTACCCCCGTCTTCGGATTACATGATTTGAAAGTTGTACGTTCCAAAAATTCACTCAACCTTTCGAAGCTTATGCACTCAACCTTTCCAAAACATTAACAAAATTTTCACTTGGAACAACCATATATAGACATACAAATAGATATTGATACATATTCAAATGGGTGCCCCAAGTGAAAATTTATGTCTAACCAAAAGTATAAAATAAAATAGAATAATTAAGAATTAAGTACTGTAAAACAAATACACTAAATAGATATACATAAAAGAACTCATTTAAAATCCATATCACAATATATTTAAGACATAATTATTGGTAGTTTATTCAATAACCATCAATGAACCATCACATTCAAGTAAGACCAATCAAAAAAATTACTATATTCCAAACAAAGTTTAGAATTACGCATGAATCATATATTGGTCAACCCATAAACCAAAATGTAACATATTATATAACATAGGTATATAATATATAATATATATATATTTATATAACATATTATATATTAATAAAGTTACATACTTACGTATGTATATTATGTATAATATATAATAGATAATATAATTTAATACATTTATATAGATATACATTATCTATATTATATATATAATATAACATAATAATAATAAAAATATATATAATAATATGATATGATATGATATAATATAATATGATGTGATATGACATACCACCTACTTCAATATTTAAAACCTATAAAATTAACTTTTCTACTCCTATACCTAAGTACACCCCTCTTACATTATCTATAATATAATATAATATAATATAATATAATATAATATAATATAATATATATTAATATAATAAAAATAATATAATATAATATAATATATAATATAACACCTCCTTAAATATTTGGAACTTATAAAATTAGCTCTCCTATACCTATACCTGAGTACACCTTTCCATTTTCCTTCCTAAATTTATCACAAAATCTAAAACTCACTACATTCTTACGTCCCTCCTCTGTCCAAGAAGATTGCAACTTTTGATAAATCTGTGTTCTCAAACAGAAAATTTAGTAAAAAAATAAGAATATAAAAACAAAATATACCGATAAATAGTACTTCACGTTTGTAAAGACTTCTAATTTGAGCAAGCTTGCTAAGAATCAATACGGCCTGCAAAATATTTTTAAAATCTCCTTAAAACTTAAATCAAATTAGTACAATATAATTCGAACATAGCAAACGATTTCTAATTTTAATAATACCTTTGGTACTGAAATTTCTTCAAGCTTGAAAATACCAATATTGATCCAATTTCAAAAGCTGAAGCAACAATATTTTACCCTCGTCTTCAGATTACATGATTTGTAAATTGTACGTTACAAAAAATCACTCGGCCTTTCCAAGCCAAACTCTATGCACTCAACCTTTTCAAAATATTCACAAATTTTCACCTCGCACAACCATATATAGACATACAAATAGATATTAATACATATTCAAATGGGTGCCCCAAGTGAACATTTATGTCTAACCAAAAGTATAAAAGAAAGTAGAAAAATTAAGAATTAATTATTGTAAAACAAATACACTAAATAGATATACATAAAAGAACTCATTCAAAATCCATATCGCAAATAGGTTTAAGGCGTAATTATTGGTAGTTTATTCAATAACCATCAATGAACCATCACACATTCATACAAGACCAATCAAAAGATTACTATATTCCAAACAAAGTTTAGAATTACACATGACTCATATATCAATTCAACCCATAAACCAAAATGTAACATATTTTATAACATAGGTATATAATATATAATATATATATATTTATATAACATATTATATATTTATAAAGTTACCTACTTATATATGTATATTATGTATAATATATAATAGATAATATAATTTAATACATTTATATAGATATACATTTTCTATATATATATATATAATATAATATAATAATATAAAAAATATATAATAATATAATATGATATGATATGATATGATATATGATATGATATACCACCTACTTAAATATTTGAAACCTATAAAATTAACTTTCATACTCATATACCTAAGTACACTCCTCTAATATACATACATATATGTATATATATATAATAGATAATAGATAATATAATATAATACATATATAGAGATATACATTATCTATAATATAATATAATATATTATAATATAATATAATATAATATAATATAATATAATATAATATAATATAATATATAATATAACACCTCCTTAAATATTTGGAACCTATAAAATTACCTCTCCTACACCTATACCTAAGTACACCTTTCCATTTCCCTTCCTAAATTTATCACAAAATCTAAAACTCACTACATTCTTAGGTCCCTCCTCTGTCCTAGAAGATTGCAACTTTTGATAAACCTGTGTTCTCAAACAGAAAATTTAGTTAAATAATAAGAATATAAAAACAAAATATACCGATAAATAGTACCTCACGTTCGTAAAGACTTCTAATTTGAGCAAGCTTGCTAAGAATCAATACAGCCTGCAAAATATTTTTAAAATCACGTTAAAACTTAAATCGAATTAGTACAATATAATTCGAACATAGGAAACAATTTCTAATTTTAATATACCTTTGGTACTGAAATTTCTTCAAGCTTGAAAATACCAATATTGATCCAATTTCGAAAGCTGAAGCTTCAATATTTTACCCTCGTCTTCGGATTACATGATTTGAAAGTTGTACGTTACAAAAATTCACTCAACCTTTCGAAGCTTATGCACTCAACCTTTCCAAAACATTAACAAAATTTTAACTTGGAACAACCATATATAGACATACAAATATATATTGATACATATTCAAATGGGTGCCCCAAGTGAACATTTATGTCTAACCAAAAGTATAAAATAAAGTAGAATAATTAAGAATTAAGTACCGTAACACAAATACACTAAATAGATATACATAAAAGAACTCATTCAAAATCCATATCACAATATATTTAAGACATAATTCTTGGTAGTTTATTCAATAACCATCAATGAACCATCACATTCAAGCAAGACCAATCAAAAAAATTACTATATTCCAAACAAAGTTTAGAATTACACATGACTCATATATTGGTCAACCCATAAACCAAAATGTAACATATTATATAACATAGGTATATAATATATATATATATATATTTATATAACATATTATATATTTATAAAGTTACATACTTACATATGTATATTATGTAAAATATATAATAGATAATATAATTTAATACATTTATATAGATATACATTATCTATATTATATATATAATATAATATAATAATATAAAAAATATATAATAATATAATATGATATGATATATGATATGATATACCACCTACTTAAATATTTGAAACCTATAAAATTAACTTTCCTACTCATATACCTAAGTACACCCTCTAATATACATACGTATGTATATTATATATAATATATAATAGATAATATAATATAATACATATATAGAGATATACATTATCTATAATATAATATAATATAATATAATATAATATAATATATAATATAACACCTCCTTAAATATTAGGAACCTATAACATTTGCTCTCCTACACCTATACCTAAGTACACCTTTCCATTTTTCTTCCTAAATTTATCACAAAATCTAAAACTCACTACATTCTTACGTCCCTCCTCTGTCCAAGAAGATTGCAACTTTTGATAAACCTGTGTTCTCAAACAGAAAATTTAGTTAAATAATAAGAATATAAAAACAAAATATACCGATAAATAGTACCTCATGTTCGTAAAAACTTCTAATTTGAGCAAGCTTGCTAAGAATCAATACAACCTGCAAAATATTTTTAAAATCTCGTTAAAACTTAAATCAAATTAGTACAATATAATTCGAACATAGCAAACAATTTCTAATTTTAATAATACCTTTGGTACTGAAATTTCTTCAAGCTTGAAAATACCAATATTGATCCAATTTCGAAAGCTGAAGCTTCAATATTTTACCCCCGTCTTCGGATTACATGATTTGAAAGTTGTACGTTACAAAAATTCACTCAACCTTTCGAAGCTTATACACTCAACCTTTCCAAAACATTAACAAAATTTTCACTTGGAACAACCATATATAGACATACAAATAGACATTGATACATATTCAAATGGGTGCCCCAAGTGAAAATTTATGTCTAACCAAAAGTATAAAATAAAATAGAATAATTAAGAATTAAGTACTGTAAAACAAATACACTAAATAGATATACATAAAAGAACTCATTTAAAATCCATATCACAATATATTTAAGACATAATTATTGGTAGTTTATTCAATAACCATCAATGAACCATCACATTCAAGTAAGACCAATCAAAAAAATTACTATATTCCAAACAAAGTTTAGAATTACGCATGAATCATATATTGGTCAACCCATAAACCAAAATGTAACATATTATATAACATAGGTATATAATATATAATATTTATATATTTATATAACATATTATATATTAATAAAGTTACATACTTACATTATGTATATATTATGTATAATATATAATAGATAATATAATTTAATACATTTATATAGATATACATTATCTATATTATATATATATTATAACATAATAATATAAAAATATATATAATAATATGATATGATATGATATGATATGATGTGATATGACATACCACCTACTTCAATATTTAAAACCTATAAAATTAACTTTTTCTACTCCTATACCTAAGTACACCCCTCTTACATTATCTATAATATAATATAATATAATATAATATAATATATATTAATATAATAAAAAATAATATAATATAATATAATATAATATATAATATAACACCTCCTTAAATATTTGGAACCTATAAAATTAGCTCTCCTACACTTATACCTGAGTACACCTTTCCATTTTCCTTCCTAAATTTATCACAAAATCTAAAACTCACTACATTCTTACGTCCCTCCTCTGTCCAAGAAGATTGCAACTTTTGATAAACCTGTGTTCTCAAACAGAAAATTTAATTAAAAAATAAGAATATAAAAACAAAATATACCGATAAATAGTACTTCACGTTCGTAAAGACTTCTAATTTGAGCAAGCTTGCTAAGAATCAATACGACCTGCAAAATATTTTTAAAATCTCCTTAAAACTTAAATCAAATTAGTACAATATAATTCGAACATAGCAAACGATTTCTAATTTTAATAATACCTTTGGTACTGAAATTTCTTCAAGCTTGAAAATACCAATATTGATCCAATTTCGAAAGCTGAAGCAACAATATTTTACCCCTGTCTTCAGATTACATGATTTGTAAATTGTACGTTACAAAAAATCACTCAGCCTTTCCAAGCCAAACTCTATGCACTCAACCTTTTCAAAACATTCACAAATTTTCACCTGGCACAACCATATATAGACATACAAATAGATATTAATACATATTCAAATGGGTGCCCCAAGTGAACATTTATGTCTAACCAAAAGTATAAAAGAAAGTAGAAAAATTAAGAATTAATTATTGTAAAACAAATACACTAAATAGATATACATAAAAGAACTCATTCAAAATCCATATCGCAATAGGTTTAAGACATAATTCTTGGTAGTTTATTCAATAACCATCAATGAACCATCACATTCATACAAGACCAATCAAAAAGATTACTATATTCCAAACAAAGTTTAGAATTACACATGACTCATATATTGGTCAACCCATAAACCAAAATGTAACATATTTTATAACATAGGTATATAATATATAATATGTATATATTTATATAACATATTATATATTTATAAAGTTACCTATTTATATATGTATATTATGTATAATATATAATAGATAATATAATTTAATACATTTATATAGATATACATTATCTATATTATATATAAAATATAATATAATAATATAAAAAATATATAATAATATAATATGATATGATATGATATGTTATAATATTATATGATATGATATGATATATGATATGATATACCACCTACTTAAATATTTGAAACCTATAAAATTAACTTTCATACTCATATACCTAAGTACACTCCTCTAATATACATAATGTATGTATATTATATATAATAGATAATAGATAATATAATATAATACATATATAGAGATATACATTATCTATAATATAATATAATATAATATAATATAATATAATATAATATAATATAATATATAATATAACACCTCCTTAAATATTTGGAACCTATAAAATTACCTCTCCTACACCTATACCTAAGTACACCTTTCCATTTCCTTTCTTAAATTTATCACAAAATCTAAAACTCACTACATTCTTACGTCCCTCCTCTGTCCTAGAAGATTGCAACTTTTGATAAACCTGTGTTCTCAAACAGAAAATTTAGTTAAATAATAAGAATATAAAAACAAAATATACCGATAAATAGTACCTCACGTTCGAAAAGACTTCTAATTTGAGCAAGCTTGCTAAGAATCAATACAGCCTGCCATTTTTTTTTAAAATCTCGTTAAAACTTAAATCGAATTAGTACAATATAATTCTAACATAGCAAACAATTTCTAATTTTAATAATACATTTGGTACTGAAATTTCTTCAAGCTTGAAAATACCAATATTGATCCAATTTCGAAAGCTGAAGCTTCAATATTTTACCCCCGTCTTCGGATTACATGATTTGAAAGTTGTACGTTACAAAAATTCACTCAACCTTTCGAAGCTTATACACTCAACCTTTCCAAAACATTAACAAAATTTTCACTTGGAACAACCATATATAGACATACAAATAGATATTGATACATATTCAAATGGGTGCCCCAAGTGAAAATTTATGTCTAACCAAAAGTATAAAATAAAGTAGAATAAATAAGAATTAAGTACTATAAAACAAATACACTAAATAGATATACATAAAAGAACTCATTCAAAATCCATAACACAATATATTAAAGACATAATTCTTCGTAGTTTATTCAATAACCATCAATGAACCATCACATTCAAGTAAGACCAATAAAAAAATTACTATATTCCAAACAAAATTTAGAATTACACATGAATCATATATTGGTCAACCCTTAAACCAAAATGTAAATATATTATATAATATAGGTATATAATATATAATATATATATTTATATAACATATTATATATTTATAAAGTTACATACTTACGTATGTATATTATGTATAATATATAATAGATAATATATTTTAATACATTTATATAGATATACATTATCTATATTATATATATAATATAATATAATAATATAAAAAATATATATAATAATATGATATGATATGTTATGATATGATATGATATAATATGATGTGATGTGATATGATATACCACCTACTTAAATATTTGAAACCTATAAAATTAACTTTCTTACTCCTATACCTAAGTACACCCTCTAATATACATACGTATGTATATTATATATAATATATAATAGATAAATAATATAATACATATATAGATATACATTATATATAATATAATATAATATATTATAATATAAAATTAAATAATATAATATAATATATAACACCTCCTTAAATATTTGGAACCTATAAAATTAGCTCTCCTACACCTATACTTAAGTACACCCCTCCATTTCCCTTCCTAAACTTATCACCAAATCTAAAACTCACTACATTCTTACCTCCCTCCTCTGTCCAAGAAGATTGCAACTTTTGTTAAACCTGTGTTCTCAAACAGAAAATTATGTTAAAAAAATAAGAATATAAAAATAAAATATACCGATAAATAGTACCTCACGTTCGAAAAGACTTCTAATTTGAGCAAGCTTGCTAAGAATCAATACAGCCTGCAAATTTTTTTTAAAATCTCGTTAAAACATAAATCAAATTAGTACAATATAATTTTAACGTAGCAAACAATTTCTAATTTTAATAATACCATTGGTACTGAAATTTCTTCAAGCTTGAAAATACCAATATTGATCCAATTTCGAAAGCTGAAGCTTCAATATTTTACCCCCGTCTTCGGATTACATGATTTGAAAGTTGTACGTTACAAAAATTCACTCAACATTTCGAAGCTTATACACTCAACCTTTCTAAAACATTAACAAAATTTTCACTTGGAACAACCATATATAGACATACAAATAGATATTGATACATATTCAAATGGGTGCCCCAAGTGAAAATTTATGTCTAACCAAAAGTATAAAATAAAGTAGAATAATTTAGAATTAAGTACTATAAAACAAATACACTAAATAGATATACATAAAAGAACTCATTCAAAATCCATATCACAATATATTTAAGACATAATTCTTGGTAGTTTATTCAATAACCATCAATGAACCATCACATTCAAGCAAGACCAATCAAAAAAATTACTATATTCCAAACAAAGTTTAGAATTACACATGACTCATATATTAATCAACCCATAAACCAAAATGTAACATATTATATAACATTGGTATATAATATATAATATATATATATTTATATAACATATTATATATTTATAAAGTTACATACTTACATATGTATATTATGTATAATAAATAATAGATAATATAATTTAATACATTTATATAGATATACATTATCTATATTATATATAATATAATATAATATAAAAATATATATAATAATATGATATGGTATGATATGATATGATATGTTATGATATGATATGATATGATATGATATACCACCTACATAAATATTTGAAACCTATAAAATTAACTTTCCTACTCCTATCCTAAGTACACCCCTCTAATATACATACATATGTACATTATATATAATATATAATAGATAATATAATATATAATACATATATAGATATACATTATCTATAATATAATATAATATATTATATTATAATATAATATAATATAATATATAACACCTCCTTAAATATTTGTAACCTATAAAATTTGCTCTCCTACACCTATACCTAAGTGCACCCCTCCATTTCCTATCCTAAATTTATCACAAAATCTAAAACTCACTACATTCTTACGTCCCTTCTCTGTCCAAGAAGATTATAACTTTTGTTAAACCTGTGTTCTCAAACAGAAAATTAAGTTAAAAAAATAAGAATATAAAAACAAAATATACCGATAAATAGTACCTCACGTTCGTAAAGACTTCTAATTTGAGCAAGCTTGCTAAGAATCAATACAACCTGCAAAATATTTTTAAAATCTCGTTAAAACTTAAATCGAATTAGTACAATATAATTCGAACATAGCAAACAATTACTAATTTTAATAATACCTTTGGTTCTGAAATTTTTTCAAGCTTGAAAATACCAATATTGAACCAATTTCGAAAGTTGAAGCTTCAATATTTTACCCCCGTCTTCAGATTACATGATTTGTAAATTGTACGTTACAAAAAATCACTCAGCCTTTCCAAGCCACACTCTATGCACTCAACCTTTCCAAAATATTAACAAAATTTTAACTTGGCACAACCATATATAGACATACAAATAAATATTAATACATATTGAAATGGGTTCCCCAAGTGAACATTTATGTCTAACCAAAAGTATAAAATAAAGTTGAATAATTAAGAATTAAGTACTGTAAAACAAATACACTAAATAGATATACATAAAAGAACTCATTCAAAATCCATATCACACTAGGTTTAAGACATAATTCTTGGTAGTTTATTCAATAACCATCAATGAACCATCACATTCAAGCAAGACCAATCAAAAAAATAACTATATTCCAAACAAAGTTTAGAATTACACATGACTCATATATTGGTCAACCTATAAACCAAAATGTAACATATTATATAACATAGGTATATAATATATAATATATATATATTTATATAACATATTATATATTTATAAAGTTACATACTTACATATGTATATTATGTATAATATATAATAGATAATATAATTTAATACATTTATATAGATATACATTATCAATATTATATATATAATATAATATAATAATATAAAAATATATATAATAATATAATATGATATGATATGTTATGTTATGTTATATTATGATATGATATGATATGATATATATGATATGATATACCACCTACTTAAATATTTGAAACCTATAAAATTAACTTTCCTACCCCAATATCTAAGTACACCCCTCTAATATACATACGTATGTATATTATATATAATATATAATAGATAATATAATATAATACATATATAGAGATATACATTATCTATAATATAATATAATATATTATAATATAATATAAAATAATATATATAATATATAACACCTCCTTAAATATTTGGAACCTATAAAATTAGCTCTCCTACACCTATACCTAAGTACACCTTTCCATTTTTCTTCCTAAATTTATCACAAAATCTAAAACTCACTACATTCTTACGTCCCTCCTCTGTCCAAGAAGATTGCAACTTTTGTTAAACCTGTGTTCTCAAACAGAAAATTTAGTTAAAAAATAAGAATATAAAAACAAAATATACCGATAAATAGTACCTCACGTTCGTAAAGACTTCTAATTTGAGTAAGCTTACTAAGAATCAATACAGCCTGTAAAATATTTTTAAAATCTCGTTAAAACTTAAATCAAATTAGTACAATATAATTCGAACATAGCAAACAATTTCTAATTTTAATAATACCTTTGGTACTGAAATTTCTTCAAGCTTGAAAATACCAATATTGATCCAATTTCGAAAGCTGAAGCTTCAATATTTTACCCCCGTCTTCGGATTACATGATTTGAAAGTTGTACGTTACAAAAATTCACTCAACCTTTCGAAGCTTATGCACTAAACCTTTCCAAAACATTAACAAAATTTTAACTTGGAACAACCATATATAGACATACAAATATATATTGATACATATTCGAATGGGTGGCCCAAGTGAAAATTTATGTCTAACCAAAAGTATAAAATAAAGTAGAATAATTAAAAATTACGTACTGTAAAACAAATACACTAAATAGATATACATAAAGAACTCATTCAAAATCCATAACACAATATATTTAAGACATAATTCTTGGTAGTTTATTCAATAACCATCAATGAACCATCACATTCAAGTAAGACCAATCAAAAAAATTACTATATTCCAAACAAAGTTTAAAATTACACATGAATTATATATTGGTCAACCCATAAACCAAAATGTAACATATTATATAACATAGGTATATAATATATAATATGTATATATTTATATAACATATTATATATTAATAAAGTTACATACTTACGTATGTATATTATGTATAATATATAATAGATAATATAATTTAATACATTTATATAGATATACATTATCTATATTATATATATAATATAATATAATAATATAAAAATATATATAATAATATGATATGATATGATTTGATGTGATATGACATACCACCTACTTAAATATTTAAAACCTATAAAATTAACTTTTCCACTCCTATACCTAAGTACACCTCTCTTACATTATCTATAATATAATATAATATATTATAATATAATATAAAATAATATAATATAATATATAATATAATATAACACCTCCTTAAATATTTGGAACATATAAAATTAGCACTCTTACACCTATACCTAAGTACACCCCTCCATTTCCCTTCCTAAATTTATCACAAAATCTAAAACTCATTACATTCTTATGTCCCTCCTCTGTCCAAGAAGATTGCAACTTTTGTTAAACCTGTGTTCTCAAACAGAAAATTAAGTTAAAAAAATAAGAATTTAAAAACAAAATATACCGATAAATAGTACCTCACGTTCGTAAAGACTTCTAATTTGAGCAAGTTTGCTAAGAATCAATACAGTCTGCAAATTATTTTTAAAATCTCGTTAAAACTTAAATCGAATTCGTACAATATAATTCGAACATAGCAAACAATTTCTAATTTTAATAATACCTTTGGTACTAAAATTTCTTCAAGCTTGAAAATACCAATATTGATTCAAATTCGAAAGTTGAAGCTTCAATATTTTACCCCCGTCTTCAGATTACATGATTTGTAAATTGTATGTTACAAAAAATCACTCAACCTTTCGAAGCTTATGCACTCAACCTTTTCAAAACATTAACAAAATTTTCACTTGGAACAACCATATATAGACATACAAATATATATTGATACATATTCAAATTGGTGCCCCAAATGAAAATTTATGTCTAACCAAAAGTATAAAATAAAGTAGAATAATTAAGAATTAAGTACTGTAAAACAAATACACTAAATAGATATACATAAAAGAACTCATTCAAAATCCATATCACAATATATTTAAGACATAATTCTTGGTAGTTTATTCAATAACCATCAATGAACCATCACATTCAAGCAAGACCAATCAAAAAAATTACTATATTCCAAACAAAGTTTAGAATTACACATGAATCATATATTGGTCAACCCATAAACCAAAATGTAACATATTATATAACATAGGTATATAATATATAATATGTATATATTTATATAACATATTATATATTTATAAAGTTACATACTTACGTATGTATATTATGTACAATATATAATAGATAATATAATTTAATACATTTATATAGATATACATTATCTATATTATATATATAATATAATATAATATTATAAAATATATATAATAATATGATATGATATGATATGTTATGATATGATATGATATGATATACCACCTACTTAAATATTTGAAACCTATAAAATTAACTTTCTTACTCCTATACCTAAGTACACACCTCTAATATACATATACATACATTATGTATATTATATTATATATATATATATAATAGATAATATAATATAATATATATAGAGATATACATTATCTATTACATATATAATAATATAATATAATACACCACCTCCTTAATATAATATATAATATAATAATATAATAATATAATATAATCTAAACCTCACTATATTTTTATATTATCTATTACATATATAATAATATAATATAATATAATATAATATAATAATACACCACCTCCTTAAATATTTGGAACCTATAAAATTAGCTTTCCTACTCCTATACCTAAGTAAACCCCTATATTTCTCTTCCTAAATTTATCACAAAATCTAAACCTCACTACATTCTTACGTCCCTCCTCTGTCTAAGAAGATTGCAACTCTTGTTAAATCTGTGTTCTCAAATAAAAAATTAAGTTAAAAAAATAAGAATAAAAAAATAAAATATACCGATAAATAGTACCTCATATTCGTAAAGACTTCTAAATTGAGCAAGTTTGCTAAGAATCAATACAACCTGCAATATATTTTTAAAATCTCGTTAAAACTTAAATTGCATTAGTACAATATCATTCAAACATAACAAATAATTTCTAATTTTAATAATACCTTTGTTACTGAAATTTCTTCAAGCTTGAAAAAACCAATATTGATCCAATTTCGATAGCTGAAGCTTTAATATTTTACCCCCGTCTTCAGATTACATGATTTGTAAATTGTACGTTACAAAAAATCACTCAGCCTTTCCAAGCCACACTCTATGCACTCGACCTTTCCAAAACATTAAAAAAAAATTCACTTGGCACAACCATATATAAACATACAAATAGATATAGATACATATTCAAATGGGTGCCCCAAGTGAAAATTTATGTCTAACCAAAAGTATAAAATAAAGTAGAATATAAGAATTAAGTACTGTAAAACAAATACACTAAATAGATATACATTAAAGAACTCATTCAAAATCCATATCACAATATGTTTAAAACATAATTCTTGGTAGTTTATTCAATAACTATCAATGAACCATAACATTCAAGCAAGACTAATCAAAAAATTACTATATTCCGAACAAAGTTTAGAATTACACATGACTCGTATATTGATCAACCCATAAACCAAAATGTAACATATTACATAACATATGTATATAATATATAATGTGTAATATTTATATAACATATTATATATTTATAAATTTACATACATTATATAGTATGTATATTATGTATAAATATATAATAGATAATATAATTTAATACATATATAGACATACATTATCTATATTACATATATAATATAATATAATAATATAAAAATATATATAATAATATGATATTATATGATATGATATGATATGATATACCACCTCCTTAATATAATATATAATATAATAATATAATTATACCACCTCCTTAAATATTTGGAACCTATAAAATTAACTTTTCTACTCCTATACCTAAGTACACCCTCTTATATACATGTGTATGTATAATGTATGTATATTATACATAATAGATAATAGATAATAGATAATATAATATAATACATATATAGAGATATACATTACCTATATTACATATATATAATTATAATAATATAATATAATATAATATAATACACCACCTCCTTAATATAATATATAATATAATACAATTATATCACCTCTTTAAATATTTGGAACCTATAAAATTAGCTCTCCTACTCCTATATCTAAGTACACCCCTCTATTTCCCTTCTTAAATTTATCACAATATCTAAACCTCACTACATTCTTACGTCCCTCCTCTGTCCAAGAATATTGCAACTCTTGTTAAACCAATGTTCTCAAACAGAAAATTAGGTTAAAAAAATAAGAATAAAAAACAAAATATACCGATAAATAGTACCTCATGTTCGTAAAAACTTCTATATTGAGCAAGCTTGCTAAGAATCAATATAACAAATAGTCCTCAAGTAATCATGAACCTCCTGGAAACATAATTCACAACGTAAAAAAGTAGTCTTTGCTTTTACATTTGTTATATAAAAACATTGACGCTCTGTATGAAAAATAATTACATACCAAGATCAGAACCAAAAAAGAAAAGGCTATAGTATAATTAAATCTAAAAAAGTGCAAGCTAGTTTTGCTGGTAAAGCCTTACGTGGCTGTGGTTGTCACCTAGTCCCGCTTTTTATTAGTGCCAAAATCACAAGAAAGATTTATACACTAGGTGATTCAATTATGGGATTTTAGAAATTTTACAAAAGGAAGAGCTGATCGAATATCAGGAGCTGAGAATATACTGATACAAAACATTTTTAAAATCTCGTTGAAACTTAAATCGCATTAGTACAATATCATTTAAACATAGCAAACAACAATTTCTAATTTTAATAATACATTATCTACAGAAATTTTTTCATGTTTACAAATACCAATATTAATCTAATTTCAAAAAGCCGGATCTCCTATCTTTTACCCCATCTGATGCTTACATTGATAGCATTTCTGCTTTCTAGAGATGCTACAACCTTGATAGCAAGTTCATAGAGCTCTTCCCTAGCCGCTTCAAGCCCCAACAGAAGCCGCTGTCTGGTCATTGAGCTTCAATTCGTATCTGAAGTCGGCGTTGAACCTGGTTTCGAGATCTTACCTCTTGAAAGGGGGTATATTAACCACACTTTTGATTGGAGATGATAGAACTCTAATGAGGTTTTTGTGGTTAATTAACAATCTCAGGGAGGTCCCTTTGTTAGTTCATCGTCAAATTATATTGTGGTCCAAAAAGGGTCATGTCAAAAGGATATTTTTACCTACTAGCAATATAACAAGTATAAAACCCTTATTACGTAAAATGGCAGTATAGTCGATGTTTCAGTGATAGCCATTAGGTACAACAGAGGAGGTTTTCTTTTTAAAGGTGGGTTTTCCATATCATCTTCTATTTTCTTTTTAAAGTTGGGTTTTCCATATAATTTAATTTTATAGTTTAGACATTTAATTTTAAGTGCAAGATAAAACATCCACTCTGGTAGAATCCTTATTGTAACTAAAACTGTTAGCACATAGGTATTGGTATATACTGAAACTTTAAAGTTTCACCATCTTTTCTAAAAGTCAAGCCGCTTACTATTTGGTCAAACAAAAGACCAAAAAGTTATTGAGACTTTGTCAGTACCGGCCCTGGGCTAAAGCCCAAGGTGGGCTTTAGACCCAAAATTTTTTAAAGCCCCTTAAATATTCTCTTCCTTTTATTACTTAAATAGAATACTTAAATATTAAAATAAATAATCAATCTGTAATATTCTATATATACTAATTATTATAATATTCTACATATTTAAAGCAAATAATTTGTAAAAAACAATTTAATTATTATGTACCTGGGAGTTCATCATCAGATTCAGTTTTTTGGGTTTTTTTTAATTACTTTTTTGACTTAGTGATAATGTGATATCTAAATGATGCTTTGAAAATATTGAAATAGTCGGTTATTATATTTGATATTTTTTCGTATCGATGCTCTTTTGTTCAGGAAAAGGTCTTCCTTTTTTTATACCTGTCTTAATAGCAATTCGCAAAAGGCCCATTTTTTTGTTGCCCGCTTTAAGCCTTTCAAAACTTAGGGCCGGCCTTGGACTTTGTAATCAAAATTTACCCATACAAACCACATAAATTATGAGGTAAAATCTTCTGCAGGAAACTGTAGAACTGATTGAAGTGGCTAAAGTAAAAAGTGCAAGGTGCTTAATTTGAATGGACACACAAGAAAACTAACCTCCAGTTGGTCATGCAGCCTTCGCTGAACTTCCATTTGAACTCGCAAAGCCTCAGTAACGTGGTAGCCACTGCTCAAAATATGTAAAGTAGATAAAATTATTACTCAAGAAAGCTAGATGACCCTTTCTGATAGAAAGTTTAAAAGATATTTATCATACTCATTCAGATCTTGTGCCATCATTCTTGATGATGTTGAAGTTGATGTAGATGAACCTGTGTCCTGGCTCTCTGCAATGCAAGATGCTGCAATAATCCCAACTACACCTTAGTAATTAATTGATAAGAATTCCAACCAGTGTTACTCATCATGCAAACACTTCATTTTGAACCTAGAATTAGCAGAATAAGATATCAAGTATCTACAGTAAAGCAGAGAATTCATAAGGTAATTCTCAAAATTAAATTGCAAAATAACAAGTTGCTTTTAAGCCAACATTGAAATCAGTGATATAATATGAATCAAACATTCAATCAAACAAAGTTTATATGAACAACGCATTTATAGATTACATACATATATATACACACGCACATAACCATCAGTACTGAACTAGAACAACCAAACAAAATTTAGGAAAATCTATGAAACTATAAAGTAGAAATGAAGATTGTCAGAACCATATTCTATAGAGAAACATATACATACAACGACCATGGATTTCTGAAGATTCTGAGTGTTGTTGGCGAAGAAATACATACAACCAATGGGAACTGTTGTTACATATACAGCGAACTTTGCGATCTCCAATACACCCTTCGACGTTTCCAACGATGACATTTTCTACTTCTATAGATAGAAGTAAAACAAAAGAGACAACGATGCCGAGATTGTAAGATAGCTTACGAGGCAAAGATTTTTCGGGCGTAGAACCTAGGATTAAGAGAATGTAAGAACACATACCTTAGATTTTCAAATCCATGTGGAGAAGACTCTGTACGCAGCTCCCGAACTATTTCCAAACCATAGATTCCTAATTAGATACAAACAAAGGTTAAAACGAAGGTGAACGTCGTGATTTTGTTCTGGGATGTAAAGCCAGTAGATGAAGAAAGGGAAAAAGAAATTGGGATCCCAAGATCTGAGATTTAGAGATGAGAAAAATGGGAGATGAGAGAGAATGTAGAATATCTGACATTTGGGCGAAAAATGGATTTTGCACCGGAACAAATCATTCAAAAGCTAGTAGTACGATCTCTCTCTCTCACACACACACATGTGAAATTCAAATCATGTGAATCGAAAGACTGCGAAATGAAATTCAAAATTTCAAATAATGTGAATGGGAAGGCTTGCATATATAACACGTGCATCTTAAAACCCTTCAGTGTGAGCCTCATATCTAACGGTAACATCTCTCCACATATAGCCGTAGGATCTTTGCCCCCAATTTCTCCAATTTAATGTGCAACACTGAGGTCATGTTATATAATCTCAAGAAGTACTACTACTATTGATATTTAATAAATTTAATCACATATTTATTTAGAGTGAAATTATTTATACATAACTTAAAAGAAAAATTCACTTAGAGTCCACATATTAATTAATAAAAATTCGACACATCAGTTAATATGTGGACTTTACATATAGAAATATCAAAAAATGATGTGAAAATATCGATTTACGTAAAATAATCTCATGTTATATTTGTTTTATCTAAAATTATTTAAAGTGTTAAATAAAAATTAATTTGTAGGACTAGTATACTCTTCCTAGTAATAACAAAGTAATCTTATTCTTAGTAGTGTGAATATAGATGGATAGGATATATCAATCATTTAAAAAATAAAGATTAATTTTGTCCACAAAATTTAAATCACAAATGGTAGGAATTATGATATTTGATTGGACATGATATTAAATAGTTCCCTATTTTAAGTTATTTTGTCATCGTAGTCCCAGCTCCAATTTTTTAACACAAACAAGGAACTTAGGATAAATAGTCTAATCCCAAGTTTTTTTTTTCTTTTTTCTTAACAGATTGGGTTTCCTTTTGAATACCTTATATTATAAATTTGGATAGTAATTATATTAATTTGAAAAGGAAAGAAAAAGGTAAACCAAATATTAGTGCAACCATGTTTGTGATTTTAATTATATAGTTGATAGATGATTGAGTAGAAACGGTTAAAATCGAATAACGGAATTGAATTGTATTTTTTAACCAAAATAATTCAATTATTCGGTCATTTTGTAAAATTAGAATAATATTCCAATATTTGGGTACCGTAACAATTTGTAAATTGACTTAACCAATTAACCTGAATAACAATTTAAGAAATAAAATTTTAGTATCCGATTGTTATTGAATTTACTAATTCAATTAAATTATAATTGAATACATAATCCTAATATTATCTACCTTTATTACAAAGGAAAAAGGAATGAAAAGCGATTAAGATTAGAGTAAATGTGTAATACATTATATTTTTAATTTATTAACGGTTATTTCAATCCGTCCCTTCCTATTTTCCCTATTGAAAGATATAATGAAAACAAAAATCTCATCAGCCTCTCTAACCTATGAAGCCAAAAGCAACATGCATATAAGTTAATGAAATTTATAACCATCTAATTGAAAAATGAAAGCCACAAAATCATTTCTATTGGCATAGTTTCCACACAGATCACAAGTTCATTAGCACATAAATAGAGAACAATCGAAAAAGTTTACAAGTATATAAATCAATATATTGTAACTATTTTTGGTTTTCACTCTGACGGTTGATTTTAACTTAAAATGTACTGGGAATGAACTGCTTGAGGTAGTACAATTTGGATCCATTACTTTTGTTTGAGAGCAGACAACCATTCTTAAACTGTGTTCTCGATTCACGGTATCCTTTAAGCGCTGAACATCAGCACCAATTACTTCAGACGCCTTTTTCCCATTCTGGAAGAAGTGGAGTGTCGGCTGCAGCAAAAGAAAATTTTCACTATCACAGATGACTCAACAACAAATCAAGTAGAAGTAAAGCAAATGCAAGAGCCGACCAATACAATTTGCCAATGATCATACAGTAGGTAAATAGGTAAATCAGTCCAGCTTGCTTAATGCACTTCCGAGGCCCTTCTGTAAAATAGATAAACAAAAGATATGTCAACTATCAACAACAATACAATGACTTTTATCCTAGACTAGTTTGGGTAGGCAGAAAATGAATCCTATATGTAAGAGCAAGGCAAGGAGAAAAATAATACACATAAAGCATATAAAAGTTAGAAAAGAATAAATAAATAATAGAAATAGATGGAAATAATAAAATACAAATACAACCATATATAAAGCTAAAATGAAAAAAGAAAAAAGAGAAGGAAAAGAGAGACAAAACAAAACAAAAAGGTGGATATCCCCAACAAGTATCCAGCAGGATTTATACTAGCACAAAATTTTCTCAACTAAGAAATTTGTCTTACATGATCGATGTCAACCTTATATGTGGTAACATGAGGGTAATTCAAACTCAACTGCCCAATAATAGGAGATAATAACCTACCTGCACAAGATGGAATATACAATAGACAACTATTAAATAGAACTCTGTCATGAATAATTACATAAACATGCAACTAGGGGAAATATGTCAAAACCTATTATATTAGAAGTTAGAAATAAACTGATAAATAACTCAGAATCTTACATGGAGAACACCAAACGGCAGTGAAGTAAAATATTGCTGGCAGTGATTCATCTGGAAACAGAATTCAGCTAATGTCTGAGCTACTTGAAAACCTTCTAGTAACTCAAAAAATGAGAAACAAATAATATCAATAAAATGGAAGAGTCTATGTATACCTTGAACCTCTTGAAGTGAACTATTAAACTGCTCTTGAGACTCGATCACCACAACATTTGATGGACCGGAATAAATAACTGTCTTAGCAAGCAATAAAGAGCAGCGTCTTGATGTAAAACAAAGTAATGACGTAGACATTATGACAAAAACTGATAAACAGTCAAACCAACAGATCCTAAATGGCTTCATGTTGCAACAAGATACATTTAATACAGTAAAAACTAAATTAAAAGCAAAAACACGAGCAAAACTGAAAAGATCGCGGCATGTAAAAACTTTCTGAAAATATAGGATACTATATTTGTCAGATATGTCAGTAGCAAACACAAAGTCATCTTACTCTAGCAATGTGATTAACTTAATTAGCCAAATACATTTAACCATGCTACCTAACAACTTTTAGTGAGCGACAGGCCCTCCAAAACAGTTAGATCTTCATATACAAGTGATCAACGAGTCAGATTTTACATGTAATTGTAGTTGTAGTGGGGTTGATATTTGCATTCACCTTTCAGCTTGACCAAAAAAACTAACCAATTTCTTCATATAATCACTAAAAGGCTAATTTAATTAGCTATGCATAAGGTTCTTTTGAAGTTTGTTAACCTATTAAAATGAAAAGACCCAACTCTGTTTCCAAGACAAATATTTAGCTTTGCAAAGGAATGGTTTTAAAATCCTGCAATAAGAAATATAATTGTTTTCTTCTTCACATTGAAGAGGCAAGTTTCTAGGAGATATATTGGTTCTCAGACTGAAATGTTTATCGTCTTACGTCCATAATCTTCAATGAGATTTTTTCTTGATAAGTAGATGAAAGACATAAGACGATACATATTTGTGGCCAAGAACCAACATATATCCTAAAAGCTTGCCACTTCAATGTGAATAAGGAAGCTCTATCTTTCATAACACAGTAAATATATCTCATGAAACACTTTTCATCAAACACAAGTGATATTCTGTCCAACATTGTCTACGTTGGAGACTTGGAGCACATAGAGCCTGGAATAATACAAATTCCTGCCAAAATATTATTCATTGTTTAGTTGATATAAAAATGGCTCTGGGACTAAAGATCTCCAAGGACACAAAATTGAATAAATATGATATGTAGTTGAGCTGCAATTACAAGCTAAGATTCCAAGTAAAGCTAACTTACGTTCTCAACTGCAACACCAAAGTGTCCAAAACCTGTTCCAATATCATACTTGTCAACTCCATAATCTGCAAGAAAACCAAAACCAGATGTCATTATACTTTTCATCCCTATCATTTGCAAGCATAATAAGAATAAAAAGACAACTAATGAATTTGAACACCCAAACAAAGTGCCGCCAGAAATTCAAGCGTCAAGCAAATATGTGATGAACACGCTGATCAATCAGACTACTTACTGTAAGTAAGTTCAACAGCAAAATGAGAATCTTCAGGTCCATATCCAAGAAAGGCGTTAGAGTATTTTTCTTCTGGTATGTCACGTTGCCTCAAAAGCTTCATTCCCAAGCACTCAGTATAGAATCTGTAGATGCAATGAACTAATCAGCTTACAGTTGATTCACACATCACATATAGTAGTGTTGCAGAACTGATTGAAGAAGTAAATGAAAAGAACATACTTTATAGTCTTGTCCAAATCCCCAACACGATAAACAACATGAAGCATTCTTCGTTTGTCATTTTTGATCCAGTCTAATAAATTTTCCTCAGTCACAGCAGTGGCTGGTGGTGTCATATTTGCTGCTGTTGTGGTCTCTATCGTGTTTCCCTCCGCTTGCAGCAATGTGGTTTCTTTTACACCAAACAACTGTGATTGAGGTATAGCTGAAAGTCCAACAGAAATTTGTCAAGAATGGGAAAAAGACACTAACTTCATTCAGTGACGATTAAAATTAAAAAAAAAAAAATTAAACTACAGCAAAAAGATACTAACTTCATCCTCTGATCATGTATTAAATAAATACTAGATTAACAAACGTAATCTACAAACAATAACTAGATCACTAAAAAGTGAGATGCAAAAACTAAGCACCGATTTAAATGGAAAAAAGTTAACTAATAAGATTAGTGATACTTTAAAACAAAAAGAAACTACAATGCTTCAAGAATCCCTAATCTTGATGTGTAACTAGAAATTGGACTTAATAGGTGCCGGAAAACACCATGGATAACATAACAAATTTGCAATAAAAGGTACATACCGCTGCTTAGGTGGAATAGAGCAAGTCTACGAGAAGGGTTATAAGCATAAGGAAGAGAAACACCAGTCCCTCTTCTTGACAATTTAGGGAGAGAGAAGATAGGTACTGATGACAGAGAAACCCGACCAAGTGGAGAGGATGAAGATGCCATTGACTGCACCATTTTCTCTCTCCAATCTACACTCCCCCCTCCCCCTCTCTCTCTCTCTATATATATATATATATGAAAATATGGAGGTACACAGTCGTGTAACTTTTAAAATTATACGGTCTATAATCGTAATTTCACTCTACGATCGTAGAGTAGTCACTTCACGATTTGTGAATTCACTCTACTATCTGGGGACTACTCTACGATCGTAGAGTACGATCGTAATCACTCTACGATCGTAGACCGTGTAACTTTAAAAGTTACACGTCCATTTTTTACCATATATATATGTTCGGTATCAAAATCTTTCTGTGTATGGAGAAGAAGCCTGTTGTCTGGCTAGACTGGCTGGTTGTCTGGCAGCTGGCGATATATAGATTATCCTTCTAGAGATAGCGGTAAAAATTATGGGCCACTAAGAGTGGCCTATAATAATAAGGATATCCTTCCAAGTTCAGGCCCAATAGCTGCATTCTATGTTAAATAAAGAATATAGTAAGACTCGAGAAGCCATTGCCAATGATGACTGTAAATGAGTCTAGTTTTGACTTGGCGAGTTAAACGAGTCAGAGTTTTGAATTAGTGAGTTTGAGTTCACGATAGAACGAATTAAATTGAGTTGAGTTTTTAAATGAATTCAGACGAGGTGTTTCAACTCAAGTTTCTTATTTATAATTGGAAAAAAAAAAAAAATAGTACTTGAATTATTATAGTTTAAATTTAAATTATAGGGCTAACAAGATATAATTCGAAACTGGACTGATCACTAGGTATATTGGGTTGGGCCACTAGTTGGTGGTGGGATCGCTGGTCTCTATAAAGAAGTGTGAAGAAAACCTAATGCAAACCTAATTTTGCAGTAATAGTAATGCCAAAGATCTTCTATCTACACTTGTAATTCTTTAATGTACTGTTTTGTGGTGGTTGAATTTATTTATTCTTCTTGTGTTTTTAACTTCAAATTATTGCTCGCTATATTGATCATAAACTTCCAAACAACTTCAAATATTGTACGCTATGCAATAAAGTGGTACGTACTCCATAAGTTGTAGAATTTAATTGTCACCTTGCGATCAAAAAGGATAGAGAAATTAAGGTATGGGAGAGTTTTGGGTTCTGCTGAGTTAATTAGGGGTGTTAACGGATATATACGGATTCGAATACAGTAGTATCCGTATCCGTTTATTTACGGATATCTTTAAACCGAATACGGATAATGTCCGATTTTTTCGAATTCGAATAATATCCGTTTTTTTCGAATACGGATGCGAACTAATACGAATTTTCCGATTACCATTTACAACCCTAACTATTACTAAAACAAAAAAAATAATGACTTTTAAAATATAGTTTATTAATAAATGAATGTTAATTAATTTATTTTTAATTAATATTTTAATACAATAATCAATGTTCTAAATTGCAATTCAAATAAGTTTTCATCATTTTTGAAATCCTAAATTTCAAAATGAATGCTCTATTTATTAATGTTTAAATGTCCATTAATTAGTAGATGTCCATTTTATGTGTGTGGAGTAATAGTGTGTATGAATTAGATTCAAAAGTTTATATTGAATATTTAATTATTTTTTCTCAAATATTTGATTAAAACATTAATAATATGTTTATGGGGACTTTTATTTATAATTTATCCTTAATACATAGATTACAATTTAGTTATAAAAAGTAAATTTTATCTCATTATATTTATGGAGAGTGCGAGTTATAATGTATATGTGACAACTGACAATTAGTTAATCCAACTTGATCCAAAATTTACTTTGGAGTTACTTTAAATATTTGGACTTCTAATTTCTAAATAATTGGGCAAGTGAAAGTGATAAATACTCCCTCCGCCCGAAAATTCATAAATGTGAATTAATTATTCAACCCTCTTCTAGATTAATTCTAAATTAATTTGGACTTAAAACACATTTTAACAATAAAATTATATTGTTCATTGTTTCCGCCTCCCAGCATTGCAAGTAAGTTTTGAAAGTAAAAAATTTATAACAAGCTAATAGCTATAGTTTTATTCTTAGAGTATATAATTTTCTTTTTAAATGACACATTTTAGATATTTTAAATTTATAATAGTAAAAATTCATAACTATACTTAAATCAATTTATTAATATTATAATAAAAGTGTTATTTCTTACTTTTTAGAAGTGAAATGATATATTTTTTTAAAAAAAATTCGTATGATAGTGAAAACTAATTATTATATAAGGAAGACCACTTTAAACAAATTATTTTGCTTATTAATTATATAATAATTAATATATATAAAAGTTATACGAATTTCGGATACGGCTCCGAATCCGAATATCCGCTATCTGCAGGATATATTTACGGTCTGATGTTAAATGAATACGAATACTTTTATTTATGGATACCTTTAAACTAAATACGGATATATTCCTTTTTTTCGAATACGAAAAATATTTGCTTTTTTCGAATACAGATGCGGACGAATATGAATTTTTTAGTTATCATTTACAGCCCTAGAGTTAACCCCGACCACTCATCAAGTATTTTATTTATTTTAAGTTTTATATTTTATTTGTTAGTTAATTATTAGTTAGTTGTTTCTTTAATTCTCATTTATGTTTACTAATATGTTATGTTTTTAATGTATTAGCAGGGTGGTGATACTGAGCTGGGGATGTCGAGCATGACGGGGATGATGATGATGATTTTTAGACTCCGGAACAGCTACGTCGACCCCTGCCCGATAATCCTCCTCATATTGATGGTATATAGTACCAGTCGTCGCTTGTAGATAGTTTTACTTTTACTTAATTTAAGGTATAAATTGTAGTCTTACGTTATTGTAAATTATATATAGTTTACCTTATTTTACGTTGTAAATCATTGTTGAGTCCCATTTTTTGTTAAACTTATATGTATTAATGTTATCTATCGTAATTTAGTTTATATTTGTTATCCAGGGGACATGTATGTTGTTGTATGTATGTGTTGTTAGGAGGAGTTCATATATATTTTCGCATATATGTTGTTGGTTGTGATATATATTGTTGGGAAAAACTGATTGAAAACAGGAACATGTATAAATTGTGATTTAAAAATCTGAAAACTACAAAAACTAAAAAATATTAAATTTCATTTTTTTGTTTTTACTAAAGGTCAACGAAATAACTTATTTCCGATGAAAATTTCATCTGAAATAGGTTATTTCATTTATTTCTTCAAATTACACATGTTAGACTTATTTTCGACGGAATATTTCGTTGGGCACAACTTAAGTCCGACCGAATTTCCGTTAGAAATAAGTCCGTCGGACATATCCTATCCCCGATGATATTTTGACGAATTTATTCTTGAGGCACTTATTTTTGGCGTAATGACAGACAAAATATTCTGTCAAAAATAAATATTTTTCTTTTAGTGTGTGTATATATATATATATATATATATATATATATGTATCTTTACTCATTCATTTGAAGAAGCATTTTTTTTGGTGTGCATGATCAAATATACACAATCAAACGTGGTGAGTTTATAGGTGGAAATATTAGAATTTTGGCTTTATTCATTGAGAGTTTGAGACTATAAACTTTTTTAACGAAACACACACACACACACACACATACATTTATATGGGCAAAGCCTTTCGCTCTGTTCGTCCCAAAATGAGATTTTTATTTTATTTTTTTATTTAATATAGTCATATGATGGAAAAAATAGATTAAAAGACGTGAGCCTAAATACAAATTAGGGTTCACATTTGATCTAAGAAAAATTAAATGAACTAGGAGAAGCCTCCACGTGTCCCAAGGCAGAAGGCTCATAGAAGTTGCTCATTATGGGAATTGATTGAGGGATTGAATTAGTGGATAGAAGGACATGATGATTTGGGCATTACTCAAGTAACTAAAGAGTATTTCTAGAATTTCTTCTGAAATCACATGCCAAGCACAAGACCCAGACATGTGTCAGACACGTGACCATTTTCTAGGAAACTCTATAAATATGTGAGACCCCGAATTTTATGAAATAAAAGTATTCAATTTTTCTATTTTGGTAAATAGGTTAACTTGATAAAAGTTTAAAGTTAAGGGTCATATTTAATTTTTTTTTAAAGTAAGCAAGTTGTCATAAAATAACCGGTAGTAAAAGTACAGTAATACGCGTGGTTGTATAGTAGCACACTGTATTAATTATTGATGCTTACGTGAGAAGTCACTAAGTTATACTCAATAATTGCTACAGTAATTGCTGCATCATATCTCTCATATTATTGATTCAATTATGTCACAGTATCATCTGCATAATATGTTATATTATTAAATCAATAATTGAGACGACAAAGTTATTTATATTATTAAATTGCAATATTTACAATGTTCAGAAGTTCATCGAGGAGAGGTTTGGTCATCTAATCTTGCATGAAATAAGGAGAAATCCTTATCTGAAAGCCCCTCTTTCCCAGGAGCGACCGATTGTTAAATATTGTGAGTTATAATATTAATGATGAATGTTATTAAAAATAGAATTTGAGTTCGGAGTTGAATTTGGAGACGCGGACGTGATATTTGAGTCCGGAATGATGAAATTAGTAGAAATAGACTATAAACACAAAATTTGCTGGGGTTAACTTTTTGGTCAAAAAATCAACAGTTGACTTTTTCGAAAAAAAGTCAAACTTTAAAATTTCAAAATGAAATTTTTGAGAAAAATATTTCCATTGTGTTGGGATTGTTAGTGTTAGTAGAAATCGACAGTTATTTCGATAATAATTGATGTCTGGAGGTTATATTGACCAATCAGGTAATTCACCGGATAAATGAGCAATTAATTGCTATTAATTCACATGATTATAACTATTTTTTACATGTGTGTACTATTGATTCACATTCTTGTACTATTAGGGGAGTTGGTGCAAGATTAATAATACTTACATGACTAAGTTAAAGATGGAGGTATAGATGGAGGTACTATACTGTTATTCGTATTTTTACATGATTATAACTATTGAATCACATGATTGAACTATTGATTCACATTATTTACTATTAGGGGAAGTGGTGCAAGTTTGATAATACTTGCAGGACTAAATTAAAAATGAAAGAAAAGTTGGAGGTATTGTATTGTAATTTTTCGAGCCCCAAAACGTGCAATTATCGAAACTATATTTTTCTATAAATAGAAGTTCATTCTTCCTTCATTTCTCATCAATTCACTAAAGCTATAGAGCAATTATTATAGAGAGAAATTATAGAGAGAAAGAAGAAGAGAAGTCTGCTACCTCTCTATTCCAATATCCAGATTTATTCTAAGGTAAGGGGTATTATTTCTTTCATTTTCATGAAGAGAACTATTGTTATTCCATTCCTTATTATTATGTTGGAATAACCTGTCTATGCGAAGTACCACATACATGGTGAAATTCTTCTGTTATTCCATTGTTTATTATTCTGTTGAAATATCCGTCTGCGTGCGTATTACGCACGATTGGTTCCACTATTTATTATTCATTGGAATAACCTCGCCTATACTGGTACCGCATACATGGTGAAATTCTTACGTTATTCCATTCTTTATTATTACATCGTTGGAATATCACGTTCGTGCGTATTACGCATGATCCGGTTCAATTATTTATTATTCGTTAGAATAACTCGTCATGTGCGATTCTATCGCATGCCCGGTGAAGTCTTCTATTATTCCATTATTTATTATTCGCTTTAATATCTGCATGCGTTACGCATGACCAGTTCCATTATCTATTATTACGTTGGAATAACACATGCGTGTGGACTACCGCGTGCATGGTGAATGATCCTTCGTATTTATTCCTTATTAAATTGTGGAAATGATCTGTTTACGTGGATTACCGCATGGCGGGTTAAAATCCATTTGCAGTTTCATAATTTTTCGGACATTCAAAAATTCTGGAAAAATTTGGGAGGATATTATGATAAGTTTTCTAACATCTCCAAGTGGAATCATTGAAAGAGGAGTTGTAGATTTTTGTATGGACTATTTTTAACAAAACACGAAAAAGTGAAAAAGGAGAAAAAGCTACTGTCCAAAATTTTGTAAAGGCTGTTTCGGCCACTTAATTTGTGTGAAAAATTCTGGCCTTTTGGGACATGGAAATATATGGTATAAAGTATCTCCTGTCCAAAAATGAGCTCATTTCGACTTAAAATGAGCAAGTTATGACTATTTCAATATTTAAGTTTTTTCGACGAAAAACGCTATAACCGGAGTTTTATAACTCCGATGACCATGAAATTAAAACTGGAAGCTCACGTTAACATGTGTAAGATCCTGCCAAGATTTGAGAATTTCTGGAGTTAAACTTGAGGTAGCTAATTTCTTAAGGAATTAATTAGAAATTGATTTTTGAAAAATACTTAAGGGAGTTGAAAAATTATAAAAAAATATATTTGTTGTGTATGAAATATATGTATATATGTTTGGACAAAGGATAGAAAAATAATAAGTTAATTTGGTAATTTTTTATGAAAATAGTTTAGTTTCGAACATATGAGTTAAATATGTTATGTGAAGTTGAAAAATTGGTAAATAGGATTTTATGGCTTGAAAATCCTATATAAGGTATATGCAGATTTTTGATGAGGAATTTGATCATTGGTGATGAAATCTTATGAATATGGCATTTTTGAATGATTAAATGCATTATTTGGTAAAGTGTAAATAATTAAAATAAATTATTTATAAGTTTAAGAAATGATTAAAATATTGTTATAATATTAATGATATTAGATTATGAGATTATTAAGTGATTGATAACATTGAGATATTCTTGAACCCTGGATAAATTATATTATAAATGTTTAATATTTATCCTTTATCTCATTTGATTGATTCTTTATATCATTGTCATGATCCTCACGCTTATATTGTGTTTATAAGTCATCCGTGGCTTTACGTGCGTAGATGGACTTGGTATGATTATGACACTGAGGATTATCGGTATAATCATGACCGTAATGTTACAAATGATGTGGTAAAAGTCATCTTTGGCCCGTAGTGCATAGATGGACTTGATATGATTATGACCAGGATTATTCTAAGATAATCACGATCAGTAATTGAAAACACGAATATCCTGGCCCGTAGTGCATGGATAATTCGTGGTCGTAATACTAATGAATATCCTTGGCCGTAGTACAGGGATGATTCGATGATGTGGATTAATTATTAAGCTGAGCTCAGCAATAACATATTGATAATACACTTTTAATTCGTAGAAGATAGTAGATATCATGTTCTACTTGACTCTTTTATAATACTGTTGTATGTCTTTGGCCTGTAGAGCAAAGATGAATTATTAATGAATATCTTTGGCCCGTAGTGCAAAGATGAATTTATTAGTATGATTATGAACAAGAATTGTGATTTGGTATAACCATGATTTTTGATGTTTCAGGTAGAGACATGTGATGAAAATTATCTTCGTCCTGGGTGCGAAGAGGAATTTAGAATCACAATTATGATTATGAGTTATTTATATGATTGTGGACATGAATTGTTGATTGATGTTACAGGGATAAAACATTATTGGTGGACTTTTAATATGGAGAAGATAATAGACTTGATGGTCTATTTGACTCTTCTAATGGATTGCTCGTTCCGCTGCAACTATGGTTGAAAAGTTTTATCATCTACTATATGTTCTAAATCTCTGATTTATTATTGACGAAGGCTATTGATAATTTAATTATCTTTAGTCATGATATTCTTTACTGGGCTATTTGTGCTCACCCTTTGCTTCATAATTCCTTTCAGGTAATAAGAGTGTAGCTAGGTCGAGCGGGGATAACAGGGAAATAGTGTGATGGTCCGAGACTGTCGACGTTTCTCAATACATTATAACATGGCATGACATGCAATAGATAATTTTATTGAGGACCTAAGATGTGTGTTGTATTTTATACGTCACTTAATAATTGATTTTGGCGAACAACAATAGGGTGATGAGAACCCGACATTGAAAGCGTCAAAAGTGCACCTCATTAGAATGAATATGATAGTAATCTTCTTGTTCTTCTTTGGGGTCTTAAAATATTTGTTGCTGTATTTTATATGGCATTGTAACAATTTGAGTTTGGATACTGTCTACGAGACAATATTGTATTAAAACTCACAGCTTATGTGTTATCGTACTCTGCACGACAGTTCAATAGTTGTATAAATGAAGTTTGTATTTGATTTTTATAGAGTGATATTTGGTGACTCAGAATGGGTCGGGTGGACCTATTTTGGGGGCGTCACAAAATACCCCCTTTCATTTCAATAGAAAGGACCTTTTGATTCTCTCTGAACTGAAGACATTGAAGAAGGCTCTTGAATCCTAAGAATTCTTCCACGTGTTACTCGAGCAATCTTTTATTTGTTCTTCTCCTCTCTTCAATCAATCAATCAGGACCGTACTCTTTGTGGATTTCTCTCCTACTCAGCCAACATGAAACCCTAACCATATTAATTAAAGTACGGTTATCTTACCCACATTTCTTTAGCGACTCTGCTGGGAAGGTGTAGAATTCGTAAAGGGTATGCCCACAACTCGAAGAGGGAGAACTATACGAAGAGTTTCACCGACAACTAGCATTACTTCACCGGATCCAGTTCTAAGGCAATCAAATCAACCTTTCCAAGGCACGAATCTGGATCTCGATCAACCCTTCTTAGAAGATGTTTCTGAAGGAAGTTCAACATCACCATATATGGCTGATCAACAACAAACCAATGTCAGATAGATGGGCATGGGAAGAAAATATGAGGAAGTAAGTGGAGAACAAATAACCACGAATGTTGTACACTTAGAGATGCTCAAGCCGTTAAAGGAGGCATGAGAATGAAAAGAGATGATGATAGTCATGATGTCAGAAATACGAAGGTAGCAGGACGAGATGTGGAATTTTTGCCAGCAGTTGATGCAGATTCAAACCTTCAAAGCTCTAACACCCAGCTCCTCAAAATAATATAAACAAAGCACTAATGACTTCAAAAATATTAATAGTGATATCCATCAATGAATTACCAAATACAATTCTCCAAATAGAGTCAAAATAATCAAAACTTAAAATTAATCAACCTAGATGGTCAAAGACAACTCTCTCATCACACTAGTCCTGAATCACCTCTACAAACCTGTTAGAAGAAAAACACAGTATGAGCCAAATGCCCAGTACGGATACAGATATACAACTGATATACAAAATCAACTGAGACAAAAACTGAATAAAGCCTCAAGTGTAAATAACGACAAAAATATAATCTCCAAAGATCTGAATGGAATATATCTGAATCAACATAATTAACGAAACCAATAGAAGAGTAAAGAAATAATGAACTAAAGTAACTAACTCAATTAATTGAACTGAACAGAAACAAACAAAATTAATATAATCAAATAATAGGCTGAATCAAATGGTTAGGTGTTATTTCATACCGATTGAGCTTAAAAATATACTTTGTCACACAGGCAAGTCAAAACAATACCACACAGGCAAGTCAAAATAATGTCACATAAATAAGTCAAAATAATGCCACACAGACAAATCTCACATTGGATCGCGAATCCAAATGTATGCAAATCGGATAGGTGTGTTTGGCATAACATCACCAATCCGTAGAACAAAAAACTAGGGTTAACTCATATGCCTCACACAACAAAACACCAAATGGTCCACTTCCTCTGAAGCTCAAAACGGAGACGCCATGGACTAATCACACTGCCACAGAAAGTGTCATACCTCTCGTACCAAGACGACATGCATGTGGTACCCCCATAGGTGGTTATAGCTCAAGTATTCCCTACAATATATTATATCAAAAATCACAAAACATGCGACATAATACCAACAAAAGGGTTCTATATGTGCATGTTGAACCAAATCAAATTATAATCACAATGTCTCAAAAAGAAGGTAGCAACATGTACCGCTATAGAATTATCAAAAATAAATACTAAACATGATAACCTAATTCAAAGAGTACAAATACGAGTCATATGTATCAACTTCAAAAATGAAACTATTATATGAATTTCACAAGAAATAATTTTGTGAAATAATAACGAAATTCGAAACAAGAAACAAAATGAACAAATCAAATTTAACAAGAGTATCACTGAAAGAGTACAGAATCCGTATTTGGATTAAACAATGTAATACCCAAAAATTATATTCTAATTATAGTTCATTAAACTCCTTCCGTCCGAGCTAATTAAACACAATAATAATTAATATAAGTACGTTTGCAAAATTATTCTTTCCATCATTAACCCTTTTACAAACTATTATTATTATTATTATTATTATTATTATTATTATTATTACATTCCATATATTTTATAATACCATTTGTACTAACTATGTACTTATATTTATCCTACCTCTGTTTCACAAGGAATACACATAAACTGAAATCTTGAAGCAAATTCTAATTAATTACAAACTTAATCATAATCTCCCAACTCCGTTCTAATATATGAAAATTTATATAACATGATACCACAATATAATATATAGTAACATTACTTTGCAATATTTACTCCATCTTCCGAATAAATTAATCTAAATTATACTTTATTCATTTGCTAGTTTTACTTGAGATTCCCTCCCAGGCATGACTTATAATAATAAACAATCAAAGTAATTAACCTTGCACGATCCGATCATAAAATAACTACAAAAGGATACCTAATAATAAAAATAATGATATTACCTTGGTTGGGAGAATTTTTCTCTTTCCGTTTTCTGTACTCACAACCACCTTTTCTATTCACTTCGTATCAAATGGAATCTAGTATAATTAGGTTTGAGTCATATATATTATTAATCATCCTTATTCTAATAGGATTTTGTAACATTGAACTTAATTAGTTTTAAAGACCAAATTTACTAGATTAATATTTTCTGTAACTTATTGTTATAGCCCACATACATTATTTTCAAATTTGACCCAAATAAAAGACAAGCCCAATTATTATATTTAAAATATAGATTTAAATGCTATTTACTTTATTTATTATTATCATTATTATATTTTATCCTGGGTATTACATTACATCCCCCTTAAAAAGAATTCCGTCCTCGGAATCAAAAGAATAGAACATAACTAATTTTCAAACAGATGCAGATACTTTGCTCGAATAGACGACTCAATCTCCCATGCAACTTCGCTCTCTGGATGTTTTTTTTTCTACAAAACATTAACAAATGGGATTCTCTTCCTCATAACCCGCTCTTGACAATCTAAAATTGCCTCCGTTTCTTCCTTCTTTAAATTTGTAGAGGACTAAAACCCTAATGAACTCCATAATTTTAATTTAATCCATTATTTAATTATCTACTAAAAGAATTTAATTTTTCAAATGAAACAAGAAAGAAAAAAAATTGTAACATACCTTTTCCAATTCAATTACACTTTTATAAAATAAAATAATTAATATTTAATTATTAACAAAATATGGGTTATTACATTCTTCCCCCCCATAAAAATAATTCCGTCCTCAGAATTCAAATAAACTAAAAAAAATTATTATTTTTTATTTAAATTGTATAATTATTCATAAACTTTAGTTAGGACATAGCGCCGCCATTTGTAACGATCAAGCCTGGTAAGTCTTTCGGTCCACACAATTATTCATGCACTTGTCAAAGATTCGCTAGCTATCACGTCAAGTCTTGGTAAGGTTCTCCGCGTTGCATCAAATTAAATCACATGATCCACCATTGGTGAGGTCCCCCGTTAATATCTTTGAGTTACATTCTTGTAAATGTACTCTTCGAAACATAATTCGAAAAGACAAAAATTTCTCTTTATCTAAATACAATTTGAATACCCAAATTTTATTTTATTTTATTTTTTTTAAATTTTTTTTAATCCGAAAAAAATTATTTGCCACATATGATTAGGATCTAACAAAGTATTATATTTATTTTACATAAATTTATGCAAAACTTCAATGACATCGGATAAACAAAACAACTCAAATTATATCTCAATCTCGCACTAAGTCCTCAAGAGTTTCAAAATATCATAACCTCAAATCAAATTAGTTCTCAAATATTATTACACCAAAGAATATACTACTAAGATCTCTTCATCACCATACCAAACTCCAAATCATATATCCTATTATATGAATAACCAAAGTATAATTATTCAAAATCTCTGAAATCATTACTTGTTATCTAATCATTTAATAAATTAATCATTCTCTTAGTGTAAACCTTAACCCAATAAATTTCAAGATCTCATCTTACTATCACAAATAAACTTCATATAAAATAATTTCAATATCCTACTAGAAAATAGCCGCAAAATTGATCATTAATTCCAAATGATTAATCTAATTACCTCAAATATCAATAACTCAAATTTATAAAAGATCCTCTATACTTAATAATTTTTAATTTATCACATTATCTCGCCGATACATATACCTCAAATTACCTACAAACTTAACAAAAATCAAAACCTAACCCAAATCAAATCCTCAATTCCACAATCATAATAATTTATAATTACCTAAAATAACTCTAACAAATAATTCTCTAATATCAAAAACTCACTGATACAAATACTTATATCATAATCGTATAATCATTTCTTAATTGTACAAAATATGGCGTTATTCTCTTTAATGATCCAATCACAATCCTTAACTAATATTATTGCTCCAATGCTTAATAATAATAATCTTAACAAATTATCTCACCTTTCTCAAATCAACTATAACTCAAAGAGATAATGACACTTGGTCAAAATCAAGACCAACCAAATAGAGAACAAAATTGAATTAAACTCCTACGTCAACCCAGTGATTTACCCACAACTCACAGATCAAACCTAAATAGGTTTTCTACAAGAAAGAGTCTAAGCTCTGATACCATCTCTAACACTCCACTCCTCAAAATAATATAAATAAAGCACTAGTGACTTCAAAAATATTAATAGTGATATCCATCAATGAAGTACCAAATACAATTCTCCAAACAGAATCAAATAATCAAAACTTAAAATTAATCAACCTAGATGGTCAAAGACAACTCTCTCATCACACTAGTCCTGAATCACCCCTGCAAATCTGCCGGAAAAAAACACAGCATAAGCCAAATGTACGAAATCAACTGAGACAAAATACTGAACAAAGCCTCAAGCGTAAATACAGATGAAAATATAATCTCCAAAGATCTGAATGGAATATATCTGAATCAACAGAATTAATGAAACCAATAGAAGAGTAAAGAAATAATGAACTGAAGTAACTAACTCAATTAATTGAACTGAAAAAATCAAATAAAACTAATACAATGAAATAATAGGCATCAAATGGTTGGGTGTTATTTCGTACCGATTGAGCTCAGAAATATACTTTGCCACACAGGCAAGTCAAAATAATGCCACACAAGCAAGTCAAAATAATGCCACACAGGCAAGTCAAAATAATGCCACATAGAAAAATCACACATTGGATCGCGAATCCAAATGTATGCAAATCAGATAGGTGTGTTTGGCATAACATCACCTATCCGTAAAACAAAAAACTAGGGTTAACCCATACGCCTCCCACAAAAAAAACACGAAATGGCCCACTTCCTCCGGAGCCAAAAATGGAGACGTCGTGGACTAATCACACTGCCACGGAAAGTGTCATGCCTCTCGTGCCAAGACGACATGCTTGTGGTACCCCCATATGTGGTTATTGCTCAGGTATGCCCTACAATATATTATATCAAAAATCACAACACATGCGACATAATATCAACAAAAGGGTTCTATATGTGCATGTTGAACCAAATCAAATTATAATCACAATGTCTCAAAAAGAAGGTAGCAACATGTACCACTCTAGAATTATCAAAAATAAATACTAAACATGATAAACTAATTCAAAGAGTACAAATACAAGTAATATGTATAAACTTCAAAATGAAACTGTTAGGAATAAGCATGTGAATGATATTCCTATTTATGTATGATTTGATTATGATATAAATGAATGAATATGCAAGTATGCTTACATTAAGAAAAGCAGTAAAGTCCTTTGATAGATAATAGGAACATATGTATAAGGACTTAGAATGAATTAATCAAATATGTTAGGTTGATCCTACATAAGCAAAACAACTTTGTTAAGTCCTTAAAAAGAAATGATGTACAAGGACTATAAATATAGAAATATCAAGCTTGTTAGGTTGATTTTAAAATGTAATAGATAGCTTGTCATTCGATCGTCGAGCACCGCACTGTAAATCGTGATCCGCCAGAGAGTCGAGGAAAACTCGAGAGCTATCAAGGCAGAATCGTAGTCTGCAAGATAGTAGATCTCAGAGTTCGTAGACTGCCTGGAGAGACGAGGAAGGATCATAATGTGTCGAGAAGAACATCCTCGAAGCCATAGTCTGCTGAGGATGTCATGTTTAGAATTGTAGAGACAGCCTGTCTAAGAGCCGACCGAGCATCTGCCAAAGCCAAGTCAAGAATCGTAGACTACACTCGGAGTCGTAGAGTCTACTGATCAATTCAGAGGCAGAGATCGTAGTTGAGTAAGATCAGAAGAAGACAACGAGCATAAAGACAGAAATCATAGAGTGTCAAGATCTGATCTTGAAGTTGTAGTGTTTGCATAACCCAAGGTAGAATCGTAGAGTGCAGAACTAAGGTTTCAACAGATGTGCTCACAATGCCAAGGCAGTATCGTAGAGTAAACACGATTCTCAACAAATGAGCACCCCCAGAATATTCAAAGGATGAAGCCTCTGGTCAGAGCTGCAAAGATATATTTCACCTGAAGTGAACCAGAGTGCACTCAAAGAATGGCTAGCAAGCTAACAGAAGATCTAAGAACCAACCCAAACAACATCCAGATTGAGTTGTAAAGCCATTCAAGATGAAGTATCTTATAAGTAGATCAAAAGAAGACTTCAGTAAAAGTGACTGACTAAGGAAAAGTCAGCAAGTGCAGTAGCTATAAAATGAACAGAAGACAACAATCTTGGGGTCAACCAGGATCATAGTGTTTGCCAAGCAAAGAAGGAACTGATATAGTTTACACAAAGATACTGGCCAGCTTCTGAAGAACTAGGCTAAAGTGATTAAGCATGGGTCAGTCCATTGACGATAAGTGAACGGGAGATCACAAGGAGAAAATGAGCTGGGGATGCCATAAATCAGAGGTTTCTTGATATTCAGAAAAAGGAGTCAATCTATCAGTTCCTAAGAATAGTCAAAGGCAAACAGAAGTATTGAAGCACTGCACAAATGAAGAAAGAAGTGTTCTACATTGAAGATCCAATGAACATTCTTCAGGATCGTAGTGTTGTCTCAACTAGTCAATGAGCAACATTCAACAAGACACTACGATCAGGTCCAAGAACATCTGTATCAGAATCGTAGAGTTTGGTCATCTAAAGATTGAAGAATTGGCAATGGTTTAATCTGAAGATTGATATTTGAACAGAGCTTATTGAGAGCGTCGATGTAAAAGGACAACCTCTGATCTAGAAATCAGAGAGAGGAAATAAAGTCGATTACCTGCCCAAGACATCAAAGTGACATCTCTGACGGGGTAGGTGAAACAGTAGACTGCGGTGTCAGAAAGTCATAAAGAAGATGTCATGTCACATCTGCAGTCTACATCAAATAACTCGATATCTGCGAGGCAATTTAAACTACTTTCAACGGCTATATTCCAAAGAAAAGATTAGGAAGAAGTATATATCAGCCAGAGCTTCAAAGATCAAGAGTTACTGCTCTTACAGAATCGTTGAGTTGTTGGAATGCTATATTGTTGACTCTAGAGTTCCACCAGAGCTAAACAGAACAAGTCTCAGTGACAGTGAGATTACAAAGGTGGAAGTGAAGCAGCTTTGAAGAAGGACTTAAACAGACTAACACTTCACTTAACAAAGATGAGAATGCCATTGAAGATGACAGCTAAGCTAAGAGCCGAGAAGGCCAAGAAAATAGCATTCAAAAAAGTGGCAGAGCACAAAGAAGATCTGGAGAGCCACTCTGCGAATCACTATGAACTGAAAGGTAAAACAGAACAAGTGAAGAACCATGTCTGCAAGCCATTCAAGAAGGGTTCAGGGAATGCTAAGTGTCAGACGAAGTCTACCAAAAGCTCAAACATTTAGCAAACCCAAATGGTGATGGTGCACAACTGACATCAGATGAAGATGAGTAGAAAAGAGTGAAGATCAGCTGCACCAAAGAAGATGTGGTCCAGACTCAAAGAAGAATGCAAAGAGGACCACGCCAAGCTGATAAGTATAAAAGATGTTCAAGCTTAAAGACATCTTAGCAGCAAAGCACAAACAACAACAACTATAACAAGTAGCTAGGGCCTGAGGGGTCCTTATCCAGAGGGACTAAATGAAGTTTCAAGCTTGCTGGGTTTGAAGAGTTCATAGGGAACTAGAAGAGTCCCAAGGCTGCTGGCCTTGAAGAGTTCTTAGTGAACTGAAGTATTCACTCGGGGTATTATTTATGGGGTACTATTCACTCGGAGTATTATTTTTGGAGTACTATTCACTCGGGTATTATTCACTTGGGAGTACTATTCACGAAGTACTATTTACGAAGTACTATTCACAAAGTACTATTCATGAAGTACTATTTACAGGGTACTATTTACGAAGTACTATTCACATAACACTATTCACGGGATACTATTCACGTAGTACTATTCACGGGGTACTATTCACGAAATACTATTCATGGGGTACTATTCACGAAGTACTATTCACGGGGTACTATTTACGATAAAAAAATGATTCTTTTCTGCCCAAATTAATTTTTGATACATGAATATTATTCTTGAATTTTACTCCATAATTGGTGATCATGTTGACAATTTAGATATTTATGAACTCTGGATAAATTGTATTATAAATGTTTAATATTTATCCTTTATCTCATTTGATTGATTCTTTATATCATTGTCATGATCCTCATGCTTATATTGCGTTAAAAGTCATCTTTGGCCCGTAGTACATAGATGGATTGTTGGTTATTAGTTTTATAGTTGTATGTCTTTGGCCTGTAGTTCAAAGAAGAACTGTTGATTGATATCTTTGGTCGTAGTGAAAAGATGAACTGTTGATTTATAGCTTTGGCGCGTAGTGCAAAGATGGACAGATGTATAACATGATCACGACCATTGGTGATATTAACGAATATCCTTGGCCGTAGTGCAGGGATAATTCGATGATGTGATTAGCAGGATCATGACCATTAGTTAACAGTTGAATGTCTTTGGTCAGAGTAGTAATCGACAGCAATTGATTGGTATGATCATGACCATTGGTTTTATAGTTGAATATCTTTGGCCCGTAGTGCAAAGATAGACAACTGATTGGTATGATCATTGTTATTACATTTGAATATCTTTAGCCTTTGGGGTAAGAAAATTGAGAAAACGCTTGATTAAGCCTTTGTGGCAAGGAGGAACTATGGATTCACATTATTATAAACATGAATTGTGAATTTAACTAAAATCTTTGGTGGTTCAGGTGAAGATAGGTGATGAAAGTTCTCTTTGTCTTGGGTATAATAAAGAAATGTTAATGGGTATTATAGGGATAAAATTGATGATAAACTTTTAAATCATAGAAGATAGTAGATATCATGCTCTGCTTGACTCTTCTAATGGATTGCTTGTTCCGCTGCAGTTGTTGATCTAAAACTTGTTATCAATTGTATTCTATCAGTTTTTATACTGTTGAAGGCTAAGGATAATTTATTCTGCATTATTTTAGTCATAATATTTCTTATTGGGCCAGTTGAGCTCACCCTTTTCTTTCACTGTTCTCTTTAGGAAATGAGAATATAGCTGGGACGAGTTGGGGAATGGACTGATGGTCCGAGATGGTGGCTATAGTAGTCCTCGCTATTTTTATAAAATAGTGTGATAATAATAGTAATGAGGACTCCATTGAGTGTGGATATTGTCTAGAAGGCAATATTCATGTTTAAACTCTCAGCTATGTTTTGTCGTATTTTGCACGACAGTTGTATAATTAAGTTTGTAGTTGAGTTCTGTACCATGTATCTAGCGACTCAAGATGGGTGATGTATATCTATTTTGGGGGGCGTCACAGTTGGTATCAAAGCTTAAGGATATGATCCCTGACTGAGATGTGAGACTGGAACTAGGAGGGGAGAGACGAGTAATTCCTTCGCTAGTATGACCTACCTAAGCTTATGTGTTATTTAATTGGTCAGTCAGAATATATGGATAATATATGGCATGTCAATTAACCTTTGTTTTGAAGATGTATTCTAGAATGATATCTGAAATACAGGAGATGTGCAATGGGAAAATCATGATACAGAGGAAATAACCGGAAAGGTATAATCCGAAAAGAAAGTAAGGTATTCTCATCTCTTCGAACTACCAGGTACGTAAATTTTGAGGGCGAAATTTCATAAGGAGGGGAGATTGTGAGATCCCAAATTTTATGAAATGAAAGTATTCAATTTTCTTATAATTATTATTCTATTTAGTAAATGGTTAAATTGATAAAAGGTTAAAGTTAAGGGTGATATTTAAAAAATTTTCAAAGTAAGCAAGTTGTCATAAAATGATTGGTGATAAAAGTACAGTAATACGTGTGGTTGCATAGTAGCACACGGTATTGATTATTGATGCTTACGTGAAAAGTCACTCAGTTTTATTCAATTATTGCTGCATAATATCTCTCATATTATTGATTCAATTATTATCACAGTATCATCTGCATAATATTTTATATTATTTGATCAATAATTGAGACGACAAAGTTATTCATATTATTATTTATATTTTTGATGATGTCTCGAAAGTTCTGTCAAGAAAAGTGGTTTGGTCACCTAATTGTGCGCCAATAGGGAGAAATCCTTATCGAAAAGCCCCCTCTTTCCTGGGAATGATCTGGTTGTTAAATATTGTGAGTTATAATATTAAAGATGAATAAGTTCGTGTTGATTAAAGATGAAATTGATATTTCTATTGTGTTGGGATTATTAGTGTTAGTGGAAATCGACATCTATTCCGATAATAATTGATGTCTGGAGGTTATATTGACCACTCGGGTAATTAATCGGATAAATGAACAATTAATTGATATTAATTCACATGCTTATAACTATTTGTTCACATATGTGTACTATTGATTCACATGCATGTACTATTAGGGGAGGTGGTGCAAGATTAATAATACTTGCATGACTAAATTAAAAATGGAAGTATAGATGAAAGTACTATACTATAATTATTTTTTTCACATGTATAGAACTATTGATTCACATGATTGTACTATTGATTCACATGATGTACTATTAGGGGAGGTGGTGCAAGTTTGATAATACTTGCAGGACTAAATTAAAAATGAAGGTATTATACTGCAATATTTCGAGCCCCAAAATGTGCAATTATCGAAACTATATTTTTCTATAAATAGAATCTCATTCTTCCTTCATTCTCACCAATTCACTAAGACTCACAAGAGCAATTATAGAGAGAGAAGCTATAGAGAGAAAGAAGAAGAGAAGTCTGCTACTTCACTATTCCAGTATCCAGTCTTCTTCTGAGGTAAGGCGTATTATTTATTTCATATTCTGAAGAGATATTATTTTTTATATTCGCATGAATATTATTTTCGTTCAATATTTGTAAGGAATATCATCTTCGTTCAATATTCGTAGGAATATTATTTTCATTCAACAAATCTAAGGGGTATTATTTATTTCATATTCTCAAGAGATATTATTTTCAGATTCGTATTATGAATATTATTTTCGCATTCAATATTAAGTAAGGAATATCATTTTCATTCAATATTCATTGTCTTCGTTTAATATTCGTAAGGAATATTATTTTCGTTCAATATTCGTAAGGGATGTTATTTATTTCTTATTCGTAAGGGTTATTATTTCTTACTATTCACTCGGGGTATTATTTACGGGATACTATTCACTCGGAGTATTATTTATGGAGTACTATTCACTCGGGTATTATTCACTTGGGAGTACTATTTACGAAGTACTATTCACGAAGTACTATTCACAATGTACTATTCACAGGGTACTATTTACGAAATACTACTCACAAGATACTATTCATGAAGTACTATTCATGGGGTACTATTCACGGGGTACTATTCACGATAAAAAATTGATTCTTTTCTATCCAAATTAATTTTTGATACATGAATATTATTCTTGAATTTTACTCCACAATTGGTGATCATGTTGACAATTTAGATATTCTTGAACTCTGGATAAATTGTATTATAAATGTTTAATATTTATCCTTTATCTCATTTGATTGATTCTTTATATCATTGTCAGGATCCTTATGCTTATATTGCGTTAAAAGTCATCTTTGGCTCGTAGTGCATAGATGGACTGTTGGTTATTAGTTTTACAGTTGTATGTCTTTGGCCTGTAGTGCAAAGAAGAACTGTTGATTGATATCTTTGGTCGTAGTGTAAAGATGAACTGTTGATTGATAGCTTTGGCCCGTAGTGCAAAAATGGACAGGTGTATGACATGATCATGACCACTAGTGATAATAACGAATATCCTTGGCCGTAGTGCAGAGACAATTCGATGATGTGATTAGCAGGATCATGACCATTAGTTAACAGTTGAATGTCTTTGGTAGTAGTACAATCTTTGACGATTATGATTGATTAGTATGATCATGACCATTGGTTTTATAGTTGAATATCTTTGGCCCGTAGTGCAAAGATAGACAACTGATTGGTATGATCATTGTTATTACATTTGAATATCTTTAGCCTTTGGGGTAAGAAAATTGAGTAAACGTTCTATTAAGCCTTTGTGGCAAGGAGGAACTGTGGATTCATATTATTATAAACATGAATTGTGAATTTAACTAAAATCTTTGGTGGTTCAGGTGAAGACAGGTGATGAAAGTTCTCTTTGTCTTGGGTATAATAAAGAGATGTTAATGGGTATTACAGGGATAAAATTGATGATAAACTTTTAAATCATAGAAGATAGTAGATATCATGCTCTGCTTGACTCTTCTAATGGATTGCTTTATCCGCTGCAGTTGTTGATCTAAAACTTGTTATCTACTATATTCTATCAGTTGTTATACTGTTGAAGGCTAAGGATAATTTATTCTGCATTACCTTAATCATAATATTTCTTACTGGGCTAGTTGAGCTCACCCTTTTCTTTCACTGTTCTCTTCAGGAAATGAGAATATAGCTGGGATGAGTCGGGGAATGGACTGATGGCTGAGAATTCTTCAAAGAACCAAAAGTAGAGAATAATCTCACAAGTAGAATAAATCTGAATATTAATGAATTATTGTATGAATTACATTCATATAACTTATTTATACTAACTAAGAAAATGCTAGAATTCCATAAGGAATCAATCATATGTTTTGGAAATAAAATCCAATCTAAAAGTATCCTAAAAATAGTAGAATTATTAAAGTTATAAAAGTTTCTAAAAATATATGAAAGAAATCTAGTCCAACAAGGAAAATACGGTCAAAAACGTGTTCGACCTATCAAACGACCGGCAAGGGGTGCGCCAGTTTTGGCCTAGAGGTGGCACGGCGTTGCTACTCGGCAGAGACTCGAATGGTTCGGGGCGGTCACTGCCTTCTTGTGGCGACAAGGTGGCTCTAAGGTGCGCCACTCTACGTAAGTTTCGACACCTTAGTGCGGGGCGTGCTCCTTTCTATATTGCACTGGCGCGGGCCGCGTCGGATGACCAGAAGCTCTCGAAATTCTTAGCTTGGATCCAACACTTCTATCATATTTACGAGTTTAGTCTCTAACTCCAATGTCTTCACATTTTCTCCTTCGTGCCTCCAAGCTCCTTGAATAAGCCCATTAATTCCTTCCTTAAAGCATTTAGCTCGTCCTCTCATAATGGGTCCTATTGGAACTTGCACCGGATCCGACCCATGGCCTCCATTTGCATCCACGCTAACCATGTCCTCATCATTCCTCTCCTCTTGAAAAAGATTTGTCCTCAAATCATTACCTACATCAAATGGACTTGGGTCAAAAACATTGAATGTGGCACTAACAGTATACTTGCCCGGTAAATATAATTTATAGGCGTTGTCATTAATGTGCTCCAGGACTTGAAATGGACCATCTCTCCTCGGAAGTAATTTTAACCGTCGTTGAGCCAAAAATCTTTCCTTTTGCATATGTAACCAAACCCAATCTCCCGGTTCAAATAAAACTTGACGTCTACCCTTGTTGCCTATTTAGTGTATGTCTCTGTTCTCCTTTCAATGTTGAGTCTAGCCTTCTCATGTATATGCTTAACAAATTCATACTTTTTCTTTCCATCCAAGTTAGTAAATTCAGAAACAAGTAATAGTGATAAATCCAATGGAGTTAAAGGATTAAAACTATAAACAATTTCAAATGGTGAAAATTTCGTAGCAGAATGAACTGCTCTATCATAAGCAAACTCAATATGTGGTAAACACTCTTCCCAATAACTGATATTCTTCTTAATGGTAGCCTTTAATAAAGTAGACAAAGTTCTATTTACTACTTCAGTTTGACCATCCGTTTGTGGGTGACAAGTAGTAGAAAATAAAATAGTTCCCAATTTACACCACAAAGTCTTCCCAAAATAGCTTAAGAACTTAGCATCACAATTAGAAATAATTATGTCAGGGATAAGCATGAGAATGATATTCCTATTTACATATGATTTGATTATTATGATATATATATATATATATATATATATATATATATATGAATGAATATGCAAGTATGCTTTGCATTAAGAAAAAGTCAGTAAAGTCCCTCGATAGATAATAGAAACACATGTACAAGGACTTAGAATGAATTGATCAAATGTGTTAGGTTAATCCTACATAAGTAAAACAGCTTTGTAAAGTCCTTAAAAAGAAATGATGTACAAGGACTATAAATATAGAAAGATCAAGCATGTTAGGTTGATCTTATGATGTAATAGATAGGCTTGTCTGATCGTCGAAAGCACCGCACTGTAAATAAGTCCTGCCAGAGAGTCAAGAATAACTATAGAGCTATCGAGGCAGAATCGTAGTCTACAAGATAGTAGATCTCTGAGTTCGTAGACTGCCAGGAGAGACGAGGAAGGATCGTAGTGTGTCGAGTAGCATTTCCTCGGAGCCGTAGTCTACTGAGGAAGTCATGTTCAGAATCGTAGAGACAACCTGCCTATGAGTCGACCGAGCATCTGCCAAAGCTAAGTCAAGAATCGTAGACTACACTCAGAATTGTAGAGTCTACTAATCATACCAAAGGCAGAGATCGTAGTCGAGCAAGATCAGATGAAGACAACAAGCACAACGACAGAAATCGTAGTGTCAAGATCTGATCTCAGAGTCGCAGTGTCTACACAGCCAAAGCTGAATCGTAGAGTGCAGAACTAAGACCTCAATAGATGTGCTCACTATGCCAAAGAAGAATCGTAGAACAAATACGATTCTCAATAAATGAGCACTCCCTGAATATCCAAAGGAATGAAACCTCTGGTTGGTAATGTAAAGATACATCTCACTTTAAGAAAGCCAGAGAGCACTCAATGAATGGCATGCAAGCTAACAGAAGACCTAAGCAACAACCCAATCAACATCCAAATTGAGTTATGAAGCCATTTGAGATGAAGTCTTCCACAAAGAGATAAGAGGAAGACTCTTGTAACTGACTAAGGAAAGTTAGCATATGCAGTAGCTGTCAAGTGGAAAGATGACAACGATCTTGGAAGTAACCAGGATCGTAGTGTTTGTTAAACAAAGAAGGAACTGATGGAGTACACACTGCGATACTGGTCAGCCTCTGAATAACAAGGCTAAAGTGATTAAGCATTGGGTCAGTCCATTAATGATAAGTGAACGAGAGATCACAAGAAGAAAGCGAAATTTGGACCGCCATAAATCAAGTGTCTTATTATTCGGAAGAGGCGAGAAAAGGAATCAAGCCATCGAAGACACGAGAATAGTCGAGGCAAATAGAAATGATGAAGCACTGCATAAAAAGAGGAAGAGATGTTCTACACTGAAGATCAAGTGAACAATCCTCAAGATTGTAATGTTGTCTCTACCAGTCAACAAGACACTACGATCAGGTCCATGAAGACATGCATCAAAAAATCGTAGAGTTCGAACAACTGAGGATTGAAGCATTAGCAATGGTTCAATCTGAAGAATGGCATTCGGACAAAAGCTTATTGAGAGCATTGATGCAAGGACAACCTCTGATCGAGAAATCAGAAGGGTGAAATAAAGTCGTCGACCTGCCTAAGATATCAAAGTGACATATCTGACAGGGTGGGTGAAAAAGTAGACTGCAGTGTCAGAAAGTCAGAAAAAGATGTCATGTCACATCTGCAGTCTGCACCAAATAACTCGAGATCTGCAAAGCAATTTAAATAGCTTTCAACGGCTACTTTCCAACGGGAAGATTGGGAAGCAGTATAAATCAACAGAGCTTCAAAGATCAAGGGTGCTGATGATAATGAAGTTGAAGAATCGTTGAGTTGGTGAATGCTATTATTGACTCTACGAGTTCCACCAAAAAGATCAACAGAAGAACTCAAGGTGGAAGTGAAGCAGCTTCGAAGAAGAACTCAAACAGATCAAAGCTACACTCAATAAAGATGAGAATTCCACTGAAGATGGCAGCCAAGCTGAGAGCCGAGAAGATAGCATTCAGAAAAGTGGCTGAGTACAAAGAAGATCAAGAGAGCCACGCTGCAGATCACCATGAACCGAAAGCTGAAACTGAACAAGTGCAGAACCATATCTATAAAGTATTCAAAAAGGGTTCAGGGATTGCTAAGTGCCAGACGAAGACTACTAAAAGCACAGAGACTTAGCAAATCCAGATGGTGATGGTGCACAACTGACATCAGATGAAGATGAGCTGAAGAGAGTAAAAATCAGCTGCACCAAAGAAGATGTGGTCCATACTCAAAGCAGAATTCAAAGAGGACCACATCAAGCTACTAAGTACAAGAGATGTCCAAAGCTTAATGACATCTTAGCAGCTAAACACCACCACCACCACCAACAACAACTACAACAACAAGAAGCCAGGGCCTGAGGGGTCCTTGTCCGGAGGGACTAAATAAAGTTCCAAGCCTACTGGGCTTTAAGAGTTCCTAGGGAACTAGAGAAGTTCCAAGGCTACTGGCCTTGAAGAGTTCTTAGTGAACTAAAGTCCCAAGGCTGCTGGCCTTGAAGGAATCTTAGTGATTCGGGGTGCTGCCCTTCCTTAGTGGAAATCTTGCTAGTTGAAAATAGAAAAGTGGATTAGGAGCTTGAGTCTCTGAACCACTTAAAACCCCTTGTGTCTTTTACTTTATGTCATTTACATTATGTACATTAACTGCTATAACTGCTATGTATGTTTTAACTGCTACCATTGAACTAACTCTACGAACAATGTATGCATGATTATGATTATATCAATGAAGGGGATCTTTTACTTATTCCGCTGTGCTTGAAAAGATTCTTATGTTTTTCACTTGCTAAATTATTAGCAATACGAAATAAATCAGAAAAGTATTTGAAATTAAAAAGGATCTATTCAACCCCCCCTTCTAGATCTATTGTGCTTACTGGGAACTAACAATTGGTATCAAAGCAGGTTCTTATGTTACATTCAAAAGCTAATCGCTTTGAGTCTGATCCTAGGCACAAACATTGTTCTAAACTTAGTTTAGTAGTAAGTCACTTATTATATGCAGATGAGCTCACACGTTGGAAATATTGTGTACAGGTAAATGTGCATATATACTTGACGCTGCTCAGATTGGTCCATGTCTTTGATTATCTTATTAACAAGACCAATCCTTGCTCGATGTCAATCTTGTTGACTGAAGATTAGGCTAGAAAGCTCAAGAGATGTCAAAAGGAAAGAATCAAACATCCACCAGCCTGAAAAGATAAAAAGGTCATACATGCCAAGTAATGCTTATCCAGAGAAGAAAGAAGAACTTCTCAACCACAGGCTTGGTCAAACTGCAGCTGGATGTAAATCTTATGAACTCAAGGATGTCAAAGAATTAGAGAAACTGGCACTCTCTTAGCTTGTATCTTCAAGACCACTGTAACAACCCCAAAATAGGTCCATTCCATCCAACCTATTCTGAGTCGTTAAATACATGGTACAGAAATAACTACAACTTTATTACAACAATTGTCGTGCAAAATACAACAACAATATCATTTGTGAGTTTGGATACCAATATATACCAAATGTAACTCTGGACACCAACTTGGATAACACGTCACCATGACACCTTACATAAAGGTACAAGTCAAAAACTATTTTAGAAATTAGAAACTTTGGGAAGTGCTCAAGAAACCTTCATACATGGGAGGCCATGCTTTTAGGTTATGGTAGATATCATATGGCCACGTAATTATCCTTGGTTAACCCAATAAACCCCAAAGAAAAGCGAGAAGATTACTATCATATTCTTCCCAATGGTGAGTCTTCTCTTGACATATCATTATCTCCATTTGTCTCTCTAATTGGGTATTATACTCCAAACAAACACCAAGATTATATAGGTAGTGCTTGTAAATATACTCAAAGCAAGTGGATGAGCACAACCATGTCTTATGATAACACGAGGTTGTATGTCATTAAACATCTTGTATGATAGTGACAAAACACCATTCCAAGTTAAATTCACCTCACCCTCAACATCTATAGACCACCACTCTATTCCTCGCTATCCCCCCGCTCGACCCGGCTACACTTTTATTACCGAAAGGAATTGTGAAACAAAAGGGTGAGCACAACTAGCTCGATAAAGAATATTATGACTAAAGATAAATAAATTATCAATAGTCTTCATCAAGAATAAATCGTAGATTTAGAACATATGGTAGATGATAAAACTTTTCAACCATAGTCATAGTTGAATGAAGCAATCCATTAGAAGAGTCAAATAGACTATAAAGTCTATTGTCTTCTCCATGTTAAAAATCCACCAACAATGTTTTATCCACGTAACATCAATCAACAATTCCCGCCCACAATCACGTGTATAACTCATAATCGTAATTGTAGTTCTAAATTCCTTTCCTCATCCAAGACAAAGATAATTTTCATCACTTGTCTTTACGAAACATCAAAGATCATGGTTATACCAAATCACAATTCTGCTCATAATCATACTAATAAATTCATCTTTGCACCACTACCAAAGATATTCATCAACGATTCATCTTTACACTACAAAGCAAAGATATTCAACAACGGGTCATCTTTGCATTACAAGCCAAAGATATTCATCAATAATTCATCTTTGCACTACAAAGCTAAAGATATTCAACAACGAAGTCATCTTTGCATTACGAGCCAAAGATATTCATCAATAATTCATCTTTGCACCATCAAGCTAAAGATATTCAACAACGAAGTCATCTTTGCATTACGAGCAAAAGATATTCATCAATAATTCATCTTTGCTTACTCATGGCTAAAGATATTCAACAACAGTCATCTTTTTGCATTACAAGCCAAAGATATTCTTGTAAATCATTCATCTTTGCATTGATTTTATCCACGTCCAAAAATACCTCAAAAATAATCATAGTGGTGTAAAATTCAAGAATGATCAAAACATGGATACAATCAAAGCTAGTATCCAAAATAGATATTTTAGATTTAAAAGAAAAATTTTCATTTTTCTATGAATAGTGCGTGATTCGTGAATAGGTCAGATATCGTGAATAGTCTTAGATATCGTGAATAGTAACTCGACACCAAAAGATAGAAATTCCACAAAAAACATCTTCACGCTTCATGAATAGTACTCGTGAATAAGTAACTCGTGAATAGTAACTCATAAATAGTAACTCGTGAATAGTAACTCATGAATAGTAACCCCGACATGAAAAAGTTCCAAATTTGATAAAAAGTTCCAACCAATATTTCAAAGATAATGATATTGAAGAAATAATATCATCCGAGAAGAAAATAACATCCCTTACCTCGAAAGACAAGATTTCTTAGTTGAAAAACCAGGATATAGTCTTTGAAGGAACTTGCCTTCGCCTAACAATACTCAAAGTATACTCAAAATACTCACAAGAATACACTCGATAATATAGAGAGAGAAAAGAGAAAACTTGTTTACGGTGTGATTTTCAATTCTAACTTAGCCTCTATTTATAGGAAAATGTTAAATTACCAAGGCAGACTTGATTTGCTACACGATGGCTTTACCGCTACTATTGCCACCCACCACATTTGAAATAAAATTCAGCACATTTCTTCACCAACCACAAGTGGGGCCCACTCAATTCTAGAATTTTCCACCAAAATCAATTATAACCCCGATTTCGAATCCGACACCTCTTAAAATTCACAACAAATCATTCGTGCATTTTTAACGGTTCAAAATTTGTGGACATATACTCAACTTATGTATGTATAACATACCAAAAATTACCACAATCCAACGGTCGGATTAAAAATTATAACCCATAATATATCTCAAAACCCCGATTTGATTTTTAATACCTCCAATCAGATAAAATACCGATAAAACACCTCAACAATAATTTCTTCATTTATAACCACATAAATAAATCCATCATTTATATTCATATAAAATAAATATTTTCTTATCATATGAATCAATAATTAATTATTCACAAATAATATTACGTAATCACAATTATGATAATGACGGTAGTTCCCGTGAAAGAGGGGGCTTTCCGATAAGGATTTCTCTCATGGCGCCGCATGATTAGGTGACCAAACCTCTCCTTGTGAGAACTTTCTAGACATTGCCAATAATGCTATCTAATAATATTATTCAAATAATATGAATTATTGATCCGATAATGGAGATAATAATAAAGTGACAATTATTGAACAACAATAATATAAAATATCAACGCAAAGAATTATTGAATCAATAAAATAAAATATTGAGCAAGAATTCATCGTGAAAATTATTGAGTAAAGGCCTTCACGTAAGGATCAATAATTCAACAATATTGTGCAATCTGTGTGTCTTCTTTGTGCAACCACGCCAGACATCAGATTTTAACCAACGGGTATTCCAACAGATCTTAACTGTGAATAACTACGCCGTTATTTTTAACCAACTTATTTTTGTCGTTTTCTTCATCCAATCGCTTTTCAGTTATGGGCCCCACATGGGCTGCTACCGTCGCATTTAATATTCCCAAGGCGGTAAAGAATATTCCACGACCAAACGAATATTCCCAAACAATAATGAATACTTTATACCCCTTGTTTATTTTGAAATTTTTTTCATATATCACCCTTTAACTTTAACTTTTATCAATTTAACCAATTCTTGAATAGAAAAATTGAATACTTTTATTTCATAAAATTTCGGGTCTTACAATCTCCCTCCTTATGAAATTTCGTCCCCGAAATTTACGTACTCGATATTTCAAAGAGTTGAGAATACCTTGTTTTCATTTGATTCTATCTCCCCTGTCATCATGATTTCTCCATTGCTTTCATCTCCCGTATTTCGAGATATCATTCTAGAATACGACTTCAAAACAAAGGTTAATTGAGCAAATTAACATATCACATAATATCTCGATATTATGGTGACCGACCAACAAATAAGCTTAGGTAGGACACACTAATGAAGGATTTACTCATCTCTCCCTCCTAGTTCTATTCCCGATCTCCGCCAGAGATCATATCCTAAGCTCGATACTAAATGTAACAACCCCAAAATAGGTCCATTCCATCCAACCTATTCGAGTCGTTAAATACATGGTACGTAAATAACTACAACTTTATTATAACAATTGTCGTGCAAAAAATACAACAACACATATCTTTGTGAGTTTGGATACCAATATATACCAAATGTAACTCGACACCAACTTGGATAACACGTCACCATGACACCTTACATAAAGGTACAAAAAAACTATTTTAGAAATTAGAAACTTTGGGAAGTGCTCGAGGAAACTTCGTATATGGGAGGCCATGCTTTTAGGTTATGGTAGATATCATATGGCCACGTAATTATCCTGGTTAACCCAATAAACCCCAAAGAAAAACGAGAAGATTACTATCATATTCTTCCCAATGGTGAGTCTTCTCTCGACATATCATTATCTCCACTGTCTCTAATTGGGTATTATACTCCAAACAAACACCAAGATTATATAGGTAGTGCTTGTAAATATACTCTCAAGAAGTGGATGAGCACAACCATGTCTTATGATAACACGAGGTTGTATGTCATTAGACATCTTGTATGATAGTGACAAAACACCATTCCAAGTTAAATTCACCTCACCCTCAACATCTATAGACCACCACTCTATTCCCTCGCTATCCCCTCTTTCGACCCAACTACACTTTTATTACGAAAGGAATTGTGAAACAAAAGGGTGAAAGACAACTAGCTCAATAAAGAATATTATGACTAAAGATAAATAAATTATCAATAGTCTTCATCAAGAATAAATCGTAGATTTAGAACATATGGTAGATGATAAAACTTTTCAACCATAGTTGCAGTGAATGAGCAATCCATTAGAAGAGTCAAATAGACTATAAAGTCTATTTGTCTTTCCATGTTAAAAATCCACCAACAATGTTTTATCCTCGTAACATCAATCAACAATTCCTCGTCCACAATCACGTGTATAACTCATAATCGTAATTGTAGTTCTAAATTTCTTTCCTCATCCAAGACAAAGATAATTTTCATCACTTGTCTTTACGAAACATCAAAGATCATGGTTATACCAAATCACAATTCCTGTTCATAATCATATACTAATAAATTCATCTTTGCACCACTACCAAAGATATTCATCAACAGATTCATCTTTACACTACAAAGCAAAGATATTCAACAACCGGGTCATCTTTGCATTACAAGCCAAAGATATTCATCAATAATTCATCTTTGCACTACAAAGCTAAAGATATTCAACAACAGTCATCTTTGCATTCACGAGCCAAAGATATTCATCAATAATTCATCTTTGCACTACTGGCTAAAGATATTCAACAACAGGTCATCTTTGCATTACGAGCAAAAGATATTCATCAATAATTCATCTTTGCACTACTGGCTAAAGATATTCAACAACAGGTCATCTTTGCATTACAAGCCAAAGATATTCTTCAGAAATCATTCATCTTTGCATTGATTTTATCCACGTCCAAAAATACCTCAAAAATAATCATAGTGGTGTAAAATTCAAGAATGATCAAAACATGGATACAATCAAAGCTAGTATCCAAAATAGATATTTTAGATTTAAAAGAAAAATTTTCATTTTTAGGTGAATAGTCTTAAAGTGATTCGTGAATAGTGTCAGATATCGTGAATAGTGCCAGTACACGTGAATAGTAAGAATTCACACCAAAAGATAGAAATTCCACAAAAAACATCTTCACGCTTCATTAATAGTACTCGTGAATAGTAACTCGTGAATAGTAACTCATGAATAGTAACTCGTGAATAAGTAACTCATGAATAGTAACCCCGAGCATGAAAAAGTTCCAAATTTGATAAAAAGTTCCAACCAATATTTCAAAGATAATGATATTGAAGAAATAATATCATCCGAGAAGAAAATAACATCCCTTACCTCGAAAGACAAGACTTCTAGTTGAAACAGGATATAGTCTTTGAAGGAACTTGCAACCGCCTAACAATACTCAAAGTATACTCAAAATACTCACAAGAATACACTCGATAATATAGAGAGAAAGAGAAAACTTGTTTCGGTGTGATTTTCAATTCTAACTTAGCCCTCTATTTATAGAAAATGTTAATTTACAAAGCGAGACTTTGACTGCTACACCGATGGCTTTACCGCTACTATTGCCACCCACCACATTTGAAATAAAATTCAGCACATTTCTTCACCAACCACAAGTGGGCCCACTCAATTCTAGAATTTTCCACCAAAATCAATTATAACCACGATTTAGAATCAGACACCTCTTAAAATTCACAACAAATCATTCGTGCATTTTTAACAGTTCAAAATTTGTGGACATATACTCAACTTATGTATGTATAACATACCCAAAAATTACCTACAATCCAACGGTCGGATTAAAAATTATAACCCCATAATATATCTCAAAAACCCCGATTTGATTTTTAATACCTCCAATCCGATAAAATACCGATAAAACACCTCAACAATAATTTCTTCATTTATAACCACATAAATAAATCCATCATTTATATTCATATAAAATAAATATTTCCTTATCATATGAATCAATAATTAATTATTCACAAATAATATTACGTAATCACAATTATGACAACCGGTAGTTCCTGGGAAAGAGGGGCTTTCCGATAAGGATTTCTCCTTATCATGGCCGCAATTAGGTGACCAAACCTCTCCTTGATGTAACTTTCTAGACATTGCCAATAATGCTATCTAATAATATTATTCAAATAATATGAATTATTGATCCGATAATGGAGATAATAATGCGATGACAATTATTGAACAACAATAATATAAAATATCAACGCAAGCAATTATTGAATCAATAAAATAAAATATTGAGCAGTAGAATCATCGTGAAAATTATCGAGTAAAGTGCCTTCACGTAAGGATCAATAATTCAACAATATTGTGCAATACCGGTGCTATCGCAATGCAACCACGCAGAGACATCGTATTTTAACCAAGGGTATTCCAATAGTCTTAATTGGTAATAACTACGCCGTTATTTTAAACCAACTTATATTTGTCGTTTTCTTCATCCAATCGCTCAGTTATGGGGCCCACACATGGTCGCTTGGCCGCAGCATACGAATATTCTACGTAAAGAATATTCCACGACCAAACGAATATTCCCAAACAATAATGAATACTTTATACCCCCTTGTTTATTTTGAAAAAAAATTTCATATATCACCATTAACTTTAACTTTTATCAATTTAACCAATTACTGAATAGAAAAATTGAATACTTTTATTTCATAAAATTCGGGGTCTTACAACCACGACTGATTGATTGAAGATCAACTGGAGCAACTGGCTGTCAGAAGCAAATGAGAAAACATGCACATCAATGCCTAAACTCAGTATATCTAAGATAAATGATTGTTAAGAAATTAACAGCAAAAAGGTACGGTTCCTCGCTAACGTAGATATGAACATCATATTTGCCTCTTACTCATGAACTATAACAGTTTTCCTTCAAATATTCATAATCTATCTAAAAAGGTGAAGAGAGAAAGTACACTAAGGATAAAACTCAAATGTCTATAAACTTTCTCTCCATCCAAGTTTTAGGTTGAAGATAATAACTTGAAAGAGATCTGAAATAGTTTCAAGAGCCTTACAGGTCGATCGAATGTGTAGAAATCTTTGTTGATGGGTTAATGTGCTTTGTACATCTGTTGGTTGATTTCACAATCAAAGCAAACGTGCAAGTATACATGGTCAACAAGTAATAGAGTGATAAGATAGAGTGTCGATCCCACAGAGAATTCTAATTAATAAATTCTAACTACTAGCACTATATCAATTCAATTTTATTTAAACACCCAATAATTGTGATTTTTCAAATTAAGAAAATTCAATTAAGCAACTAAAAGAAATTAATCTAAAAAAAACAAGTATACCAACCTAAGATTTAATTGAATTCAGATAAATAAGGATTAAGACTCCAATATTGTGACGCCCCCAAAATAGGTATACATCACCCATTCTGAGTTGTCAATACATGGTACAGAAACAACTACAACTTTATTATTACAACAGTAAAACTGTGAGTTTGAATACAAATATTATCTTCTAGACAATATCCATGCTCAAATAAATTCTCATCACATTTATTGATACATTATTTTACAAAAATGATGAGGACTACTAAACAACTCTCTCTAGAACCTTCATTCCATACCCCCCACTCAGTACTTTCATTATATTCTCGCCTCTCGAGAAGAAAAATGGAACAAAAAGGAAAAGGGTGAGCTCAACTAGCCAAAGAAAGAATATTATGACTAAGATAATATACAACAAATTATCATTAGTCTTCACAGGAAAAAAATCTAATAGAATACAATAGACAACAAGTTTTAAATCATTATTCGCAATGAAATAATAATTCATTAGAAGAGTTAAGTAGAGAATGCAAACTACTATATCTTCATGTATGAATTTAAAAGTTCATCGTCTATCTTTTATCCCCTGTAACATCAATTGTAAGACCCCGACTTTTATAAATAAAGATGAATTTTTTATAAATATTATTTTTGAATATTATGGAATAAATTTGATATAATGTTATAGTTGTGGGTAATATTTATTAATTTTGCAAAGTAAGCAAGTTGTTATAAAATATTCGTTTGGTCGGGGAATATTCTTTTTGTCGGGGAATATTCGATGCGACGACTACCAATCATTAGTGGACCCCATAAGCGGAAGTATTATCGTAGTTAGAAAGCGACAAAATTATTTTTCTATAAAAATAATGGTAGAGGTGTTACCGCATCAAAACCTGTTGAACTACCCTTAGTAAAAGTACGATGAATCTGGCGTAGTTGTATAGTAGCACACGATATTGATTATTGATGCTTTACGTGAGAAGTCACTTTCATTTATGCTTTCAATTATTGCTACGATGAATTGGCCGCATCGTATCTCTTATATTATTGATTCAATTATTGTCACGAAGATCATCCGTATAATATGTTATATTATTAATTGAGACAACAAGTTATAAATGATTAATAATTGTTGAAAGATTAAAAATGTGTGATTAAAAATAAAATGATTTGTGGTAATATTTATTCAATCCTTGATGTATATAAAGAGTCTGTTATGAGACGTTTGTGGTAAGTTTGATTATTTTATGGGGGGCTCATATGTCATCATCTAAGAGTCTCTTCATCAATAGTAATTACCTTTGTGAATAGTAATTATCTTCGTCAATAGTAATTACCTTCGTCAATAGTATTTACCTTTGTGAATAGTAATTACCTTTGTGAATAGTAATTACCTTCGTCAATAGTATTTACCTTTGTCAATAGTATTTACCTTCGTCAATAGTAATTACCTTCGTCAATAGTAATTACCTTCGTCAATAGTAATTACCCCTTCGTAAATAGTAGTTGTCCCTTCAATATTACCAAGAGTTAACTGCTTCTTCGGTGTTCCAAGGGTTAATTAGCCCTTCGTAAATAGTAGTTGTCTCTTTAATATTACCAAGAGTCATTTTGACCCTTCGTTAAGACCAAGAGCCACCCTCAGTTTTTCTATAAATAGAAAGCTCATTCCTTCATTATTTCTTACGAATTCACTGAAACTCTAGAGAGAGAAACTATAGAGAGAAAGAAGAAAAGTATTTTGCTACTTCACTTTTCAAATATTCAGTTCTTCTAAGGTAGGGAATATTATTTGTTGTACTCGTAAGGGGTGTTATTTTTTTTATTCATGAAGAGAACTTTTGTTATTCCATTCTTTATTATTCTGTTGGAATAACCTGTAAAAGTGGCATACCCTATACATGACCTGTATATGCGGAATACCCTATACTTGGTGAAATCCTTATATTATTCCATTCTTATTTATTCTGTTGGAATAACCTGTATATGCGGAATCCCCTATACTTGGTGACATTCTTCTATTATTTTATTATTCCGTTAGAACATCCTGTCTGTGCTTTACGCCGGACCTGGTTCCGTTTTTATTATTCTGTTTTTATTATTCTATTGGAATATCCTGTCTGTGTGTTTTACATCGGACCTGGTTCCGTTTTTATTATTCGTATTTTTTATTACGTTGGAATAACTCATTCATCATGCAAGTACCGCATGCATGGTGATTTCTTTTGTTATTTCATTCGCTATTATACTCAGTTGGTTAAAATTTTGACTTCTATACTCCATGAATTTAGTGGAATATCCTTGATATTTGCGCTTCATCCAATATTTTTAATGAAAATATTTTTACGAGCATTCTTGAATTTTACTCTACAAAGCGATATCATGTTGACAATTTGGACGTTATTAGTTCTGAATAAATTAATTCGTGAACTTGTTTTATTGAATTATTATGTCATTGTCATCATCCTCATGTTATATTATGTTATCTTTGGCTTACGTGCATAGATGAACTTAGTATGATTATGACCAGGGATCATTCGGTATAATCATGGCTTGATATAAATGATGTGACAAAAGTCCTCAGTGGCACGTAATGCGATGATGGATAGTTTTGGTATGATTATGACCCGGTGATGATTCGGTATAGTCATGACCATTGATAATTTGATGAAAATCCTTGACCAAGTGAGTACAGGATGATTAGATATTTGTGGTCTATTCATTAAACCGAGTCTTAGTGATAAAATTGATGAAAACCTTTTAAAGCCTAAAAGATAGTAGACTTTATTTTCTACTTAACTCTTTTAATGGATTGCGATATTCTCGCTCATAGATTAAACCGGTTGTCTATTGTATTTTATCGGTTTAACATTGTTGAAGACTATTGATAATTTATTCTCGCATTATCTTAGTTATAATATTTTTCTTGGGCTAGTTGAGCTCACCCTTTTTTTTCACCGTTCTCTTGAAATGAGAATATATTTTGGACGAGTCTGGGGAAAGGAGTGATGGTCCCGAAGATAGCATTAGTAGTCCTTATTATACTGTTAAATAGTGTGACAATAAATGTAAGGAGGACTCCTTGAGTATGGATATTGTCTAAACGACAATATTCCTATTAGAACTCTCAGTTTATGTATTGTCGTATTTTACACGACAGATGTATAATTAAGTTTGTATTTGAATTTATGTACCATGTAAGTGGCGACCCAAGATGGGTGACGTATACCTAATTTTGGGGGCTTCACATCAATCAATATACATCTGGAATTAAATATTCATCTTTGCACTACAGGCCAAAGATATTCATCAGTTGGTCATGTTCATCTAAACACTGTTCATCTTTTGCACTACGGCCAAAGATATTCATCGAAATCATTCATCTGCACTTCTGTGCCAAAGATATTCAATAATATCATCATTTAAGACCGAGGATGATGAAAAATTTTTAAAGAAAGCGAATCCGGTGAAACAAAATGACAAGGATTAAGGATTAAGGATTCGTACTTTGTTTTATCCATGTCAAAAATACCTCAAAAATAATCATAGTGGTGTAAAATTCAAGAATAATCAAAACATGGATACAATCAAAGCTAGTATCCGAATAGATATTTTGACTTAAAAGGAAAATTTTCATTTTTCGATGAATAGTGCCGTATTCGTGAATAGAACCGTATACGTGAATAGTAACTCCGACACCAAAAGTTCTAAATTTGATAAAAAACTTCAGATCAATATTTCAACATAATGATATTGAAGAAATAATATCATTACGAAAAAAATAATATCCTTTACCTTGAAAGATCAGTATTTCTAGCTGAAACACCGGATATAGGCTATGACTTGAACTTGCACCGTATAGCAATACTCAAAATATACTCAAAATACTCACAAGAATACGCTCTATAATATAGAGAGAGAAAACTTCAGTTTCTGATGTGATTTTTAATTCTAACCTAAGCACCCTATTTATAGGAAAATGCTTAGAACACCAAAGCAGAAAATTTAATAAAATATTAATAAATTTATATAAATCATACGCAAACTTGGAAATTTTGATTTCAGCATATTTTGCAACACATGTGCCCACCAACCAACCACAAAAACGTTTTTGTTATTTTAAACAATTAAAACTTCCAAAAATCAATTATTTCGGAACTACGGAACTTCAATAATTCACAATAAATAGTCTTTTTGTCAGAAAATTCAAAACTTGCGATTTTTTTTAGGAAATTCAATTCTCTACAACTTTATAGAAGAAAGTTTTTCCAAATTCCAAACAAAAATTGGATCAAATTCACAAACAGACAATTTTACGGTGCTATAATCAAATTTCGACTAATAAATGGGGTCCCATGAGCATGTTTAACATGTTTTAAACATTTATTGCAACAAAAATACTCTTCCTCCTCGTATACTCATATATCCCACATTCGTTGTAAAAATATCACCATTATTATATTATTAAAATATAATAATATATTTAAATGAATTATTTTATCGTAAAAAGATAAAATTTCAATTTTCAACAATTGTCACATTAAAATTTTCTATCTATATCCACATAAAATCAATATTTTTCTCATCATATGAATCAATAATTAATTATTCACAAATAATATTACGAATCACAATATCGACAACCAGGCGGTTCAGAAAAGAGGGGCTTTCAATAAGAATTTCTCCTTCATGCGGCGCAATTAGGTGACCAAACCTCTCCTTAGAGCGTAACTTTCTAGACATTGCCAATAATGTTATCTAATAATATTATTAGAGATAATATGAATTATCGCTTCGATAATGAAAAATACGTGTAATGACAATTATTGAAACAAAGAATATATAAAATATCAACGCGGCAATTATTGAATCAATAAAATACTAAACAATAATTCGTAACCATTATTGAGTAGTGCCTTTCACGTAAGAATCAATAATTGGTGCAATACCGGTATCTTCTTGTGTTTTAACTCACAGAGAGTATTTTAACAAGATAATACTTGAATAACAACTACTGTTGTTATTTTTAAACAACTTATATTTGTCGTTTTCTTCATCCAATCGTTTCCAAGTTATGGGCCCACACATACGGTCGCTACTGTCAGCATTGCGAATATTCTCCGACAAAGATCTGAATATTCCATGACCAAACGAATATTCCCCGACAACAATGAATATTTTTATAACCACTTGCTTATTTTAAAATATTTGCGTATTTTACCTCTAACTATCCACATTAATCAAATCAACCCTTACTATTTCAAAATAATAAATAGAGAAAATTAAATTTCATTAATAATAAGTTGGGGTCTTACAACCTCCCTCCTTATGAAATTTCATCCTCGAAATTGACGTCACGCACACGGTGTTTTGAAAAGGTGAGGATACCTCGCTTTCATTTCCGTTTCTAATTCCCGAGGTCATTTCCTCTATAAGCATGATTCCTCCACAAAACTTTAATTTGTGGTATGACCTTTCTTGGCGTAGGACATGCTCCTTCCTATCCAAGATCTTGACAGTACCTCTTCATACGTTAAGTCTTCTATTATATCTCGTCCGGTTCTAACTCTATAACGTGGTTCGGGTCTTTCACATATTTCTGAAATATGAGATATGTGAAACACATTATGAACACGAGACATACTCGGAGGTAACGCGAGTCTATAGGCTACATTTCCTACTTCGGTCAAGAATTTGAAATGGACCAATAAATCGTGGATTGAGCTTTCCTCTCTTCCCAAATCTTGTAAACTCCTTCCGTGGAGCAACTTGCAACAATACATGATCCCCTATACTAAATTCCACGTCCTTTCGATGAAGATCCGCATAACTCTTTTGTCAATCTTGTCTTGCTTTGTATACGTTATCGAATCATTTGGATCTTTTCAGAGTCATACGTACTCAACTCGGGTCCCAACAATGTTGCTTCACCCACCTCGTCCCCAACATACTTTGGAGAGCGACATTTTTGTCCATATAATGCTTGAATGGAGCCACACTATACTTGCTCGATAACTGTTGTTGTAGGAGAATTCCACCAATGGTAAATACTTATCCCAACGCCGCCTTGAAGTCCAGGACACGAGTCTTAATAGATCTTCAAGAGTTTGAATAGTCCTCTCTCTCGATTGTCTAGTCCATTTGAGGATGGTATGCCAAACTGAATTGTAAATCCGTGCCCATAGCTTTTTGCAAGCTAACCCAAAATCTTGAAGTGAATCTTGGGTCACGATCCAAAACTATGGATACTGAGGCATGCCATGCAACCTCACAATCTCATTCACGCACATACTACTAGCAAGACGTTCGAGGAATAAGTCTCCCGTATCGGCAAGAAATGAGCAGACTTGGTTAATCTATCAACAATAACCCAAATAGCATTGATGCCTTGAGAAACCGTAGGAAGACCCGTAACGAAATCCATGGTAATGTGTTCCCACTTCCATTTTAGAATCTCAAGTGGTTGCAACGGACCCTTAGGTACTAGATGCTCCGCCTTTACACGTTGACAAGTTAAACACATCGAGATAAACTTTGCAATCTCTCTCTTCATATTGTTCCACCAAAATGTATGTCGAAGATCACGATACATTTTAGTACTTCCAGGATGGATTGCAAATGGTGTATTGTGTGCCTCCATCATAATCTTGTACTTCAAATCAGAGTCGTTAGGAACACAAAGTCTAGAGTGGACTCGAAGTATTCCTTCTTCATCAATCCTCGCTTAGGAATAGCTCCTTCTTGTACTTTCTTCTTCATACGCATCATTTCCGGGTTGCGGTGGCTTGAGCAACCTTAACTTTTTCTATTAAAGTTGGTTGTCGTATACTTGACATCATCGCACTTGTTTACGCATATGATCTTCTACTCAACGCCGCGTACTACCACGTTCGCTTTTCCGGGATGGTATTGAATAGTGTGTGGTCGTAGTCTTTCAATAGCTCGAGCCAACGTCATTGTACGCGTGTTGAGTTCTTTTTAATGAAGAAATATTTAAGGCTTTTATGGTGCGAATATATCTCCACTTTCTCCCCATATAGATAGTGCCTCCATATCTTTAAGCGTGAAAACATTGCGCCAACTCTAGATCATGAGTAGGATAATTCCTCTTATATTCTTTAAGTTGTCGCGAGGCATAAGCTATGACTTTCCCACGTTGCATGAGAACACATCCTAACCCTTTGCACAAAGCATCGCCAGATAACAAATCCATCCGAACCGGATGGTATTATTAGAACAGTCTTAGAAATAAGTCTCCTCTTAAGCTCTTGGAAACTCTTCTCGCATTCTTCGCTCCAAACAAATTTTGTATCCTTCCGAGTTAATTTGGGTTAATGGAGTAGCGATTCGAGAAAACCTTCCACGAATCTCCGATAATAACCAATTTAAGCCCAAAAGCTACATACTTGATCCACCGACTTTTGGTTGCTCCCAACTTTGTATTGCTTCAATCTTGGCACGGATCAACAGATACTCCATGTTTTGACACCACGTGCCCAAGGAATGCTACTTTCTCAAGCCGAACTCGTATTTCTTCAATTTGGCATATAGTTTGTTTTCACGAAGCCTTTGGAGTACCAAACTTCAAATGGTGCTCATGATCTTCACGACTTTTGAAATATATGAGGATGTCATCAATAAAAACAACAACGAATGATCTAAATATTCTTTAAATACTCGGTTCATCATATCCATGAAAGCCGCAGGAGCATTAGTCAATCCGAAAGACATGACTAAGAATTCATAATGCCCGTCTGGGAGTTAAAAGGCGTTTTGGAATATCCTCGGTTTAATCTTGGTGATGATATCCGAGCGAAGATCGATTTTGAAAAGAATTGTGCCCCTTGCAATGGTCAAACAAGTCATCAATACGAGGTAGAGGATACCTATTCTTGATGGTGACATGGTTCAATTCCGATAGTCAATACAAAGTCGCATACTCTCCGTCTTTCTTATTTACGAATAAAACAAGAGCACCCCAAGGAGATGTACTTGGGACGAATGAAACCGATGTCCAACAATTCACGTAGTTGGACCTTTAACTCTGAAGTTCAATAGGAGCCATTCGATATGGGGTTTTAGAAATGGGCTTTGTGCGAGTTCAAGATCAATAAAGAATTCAACTTCACGTTACGGGGTAGGTAGAGAAGTTCTTTGAAATACGTCGGAAAGTCAATAACAACGGGAATATTATTCAAATTTGGCGTGTCTTTATTCAAATCCATAACATGGGCTAAGAAAGCTTGACATCCGTTTTTCAATAAGCGAATAGTTTTATGATTAGATATGGCGGTGATTGATTTTAATGGTTTAGTTACTTGAATTACGTACAACGGGTTGGTTAGGAATATGAAAACTAACAACCTTACGAAAACAATCAATTTTGGCATATTGAGTAGTTAACCAATCAATCCCTAAAATCACATCAAAAGCAAGTATCTTTAAAGAGATAAGGTCAACGGTAAGGTGATGGTGCCAACTTGAATCAAACAAGATTTATAAGCGGTGGATATGATGAAAGTTTCTCCTAACGGAGTTTCCACAGATAGGTCAAAGTCTAATTTCTCCGAAGTCAAATTTAAACGTTGAGCACAAGTAGGAGAGATAAATGAATGGGTAGCACCAGTATCTAGTAAAGTATAAACTTCACAAGAATTTATGAATAGCTTACCCGTGATCACCTCGTTTGGGTTCCTCGCATTTTGACCAGTCACAACAAACGCTTCTTCCAGAACAGATTGACTTTGATTTTTACGGGACAATCTTTTGAATCACCGTCCCCCCATTGAACTAGGCTTTCTGCTACCGTGACTGATCCGAAAGCGATATGTCCTTCCTTTCCACAATTATAGCATACCTTGAGCTGTTGTGCAGGCGGTTTGGTGATATGTCCCTCTTTCCGCATTTGTAGGATATAATGGGTGGTCGTTCTCCTCCCTTAGAACTAATTCTTCGCAATCCTTGTCGTCTTCACATGGTCGTTGTTAAATCTCCTCTTTTAAAATCTCCTCCGACTCGCTTCTTCTATTTTCATGGCCGTGATTACCACCCAGTGGTTACCATTTTTGTCCGTCTTTTTCTTTCTCCATTTGGTTATCATTGTTTTATTGACTACTATCTCCCGGTATGATCTGGTTGTGGTCCTCGGTTGACCGTACTCGTTATCTCGCTCTAATAATTGAGCCCTATTTACAACATCTGAATAGAGAGAAAATTTATGAGAAATGAGATATTGACGTATGCCGGGTTTCAAACCTCTAAGAAACATCCGCGATCATCGTTCCTCATTCTCCACCAAATGAGGTCAAAACTGGATAACTCTGCAAACTTTGCCTCGTCTTGAGACACCGTCGTGTTGTTCTGCTTGATCTAATAAACTCCACTTCCTTCATATGACCGAACACTTTCAGGAAAGTATTTGTCATTAAATAGTTTTTGAAATTTCTCCCAAGACATCTTTGAGTCTTGAATTTGGATGGGTACGCTTCTGAGACTCCCACCAGTGATGTCGCCTTCGCCTTGGAACATAAAGGTGGCGAATGGAACCTTATGTTTCTCCGTGCATCCCAAGACATCGAATATCTTGGTAATTTGCTTGACCCATGTTTCCACCATGATCGGATCCGGTTTCCCTTAAATTACGGTGGTCCCTGACTCTTTGAAGCGCTTGTTTGTGACAACCCATGAATTGCTATCATTTCCTCCTGTATTTTGAACACGAGTCTCCCAAATGCGATTTTGCATGAACCGCGAAAAAAGCTTCTAAACATCCCTCGTTCATCATCTGCTTTCGGTGGTGTTGTTCACGGGAGGAAAATTGCCGACTGTTGCACGTTCTCCTCGTTGGTGAGTACAAAGGCGTCTCCACGGTCTCATTTCCATTGTTAATATTCTCGATCGACATTCTCAAATCATTGTCATAAAACAAGGGTTAATTAAGGAAATCAATATATCACATAATATCCCTATATCTTGACCAACTAACAAATATGCTTAGGTAGGACACACTAGCGAAGGATTTACTCGTCTCTCCCTCCTAGTTCTATTTCCGATCTCGCATGGAGATCATATCCTAAGCTCGATACCAACCGTGACACCCCCAAAATAGGTATACATCACCCATTCTCGAGTTGTCAATACATGAGTACAAAACAACTATAACTTTATTATTACAACGAGAAAGCGTGAGTTTGAATACAAATATTATCTTCAGACAATATCCATACTCAAATAAATCCTCATCACATTTATTGATACATTATTTTACAAAAATGATGAGGACTACTAAACAACTCTCTCTAGAACCTTCATTCCATACATACAGGCTACGTGCTATCATTATATTCTAGCGCCTCACGAGAAGAAAAATGGAACAAAAAGGAAAAGGGTGAGCTCAACTAGCCCAAATAAAGAATATTATAACTAAGATAATATACAACAAATTATCATTAGTCTTCAACAGGGAAAAAAATCTAATAGAATACAATAGACAACAAGTTTTAAATCATTATTTCGCAGTGAAATAATAATTCATTAGAAGAGTTAAGTAGAGAATGCAAACTACTATCTTCATGTATGAATTTAAAAGTTCATCGTCTATCTTTTATCCCTGTAACATCAATCAATATACATCGGAATTAAATATTCATCTTTGCACTACAGGCCAAAGATATTCATCAGTTGATCATTTCATCTAAACACCTGTTCATCTTTGCACTACGGGCCAAAGATATTCATCAGAAATCATTCATCTTTGCACTACAGGCCAAAGATATTCAATAATATCATCATTTAAGACTGAGGATGATGAAAATATTTTTAAAGAAAGCGAATCCGGTGAAACAAAATGACAAGGATTAAGGATTAAGGATTCGTACTTTGTTTTATCCATGTCCAAAAATACCTCAAAAATAATCATAGTGGTGTAAAATTCAAGAATGATCAAAACATGGATACAATCAAAGCTAGTATCGAGAATAGATATTTTAGACTTAAAAGGAAAATTTTTATTTTTCGATGAATAGTCCGATTCGTGAATAAGACAGTATACGTGAATAGTAACTCAAAACCAAAAGTTCCAAATTTGATAAAAACTTCAGATCAATATTTCAACATAATGATATTGAAGAAATAATATCATTCTGAAAAAATAATATCCCTTACCTCGAAAGATCAAGTACTTCTAAATTGAAACAGGATATAAGCTATGACTTGAACTTGCATCAGTATAGCAATACTCAAAATATACTCAAAATACTCACAAGAATACGCTCTATAATATATAGAGAAAACTTCGGTTTACGGTGTGATTTTTAATTCTAACCTAAGCACCCTATTTATAGGAAAATGCTTAGAACACCAAAGCAGAAAATTTAATAAAATATTAATAAATTTATATAAATCATACGCAAACTTGGAAATTTTGATTTCAGCATATTTTGCAACACATGTGCCCACCAACCAACCACAAAAACGTTTTTGTTATTTTAAACAATTAAAACTTCCAAAAATCAATTATTTCAGAACTCCAGAACTTCAATAATTCACAATAAATAGCCCTTTTGTCAGAAAATTCAAAACTCACGGCTTTTTGTAGGAAATTCAATTCTCTACAACTTTGCAGAAGAAAGTTTTTCCAAATTCCAAACAAAAATTGGCCAAGAAATTCACAAACCAGGCGATTTTACTGTTATAATCAAATTTCGGTCGATAAATGGGGTCCATGAGCATGTTTAACATGTTTTAAACATTTATTGCAACAAAATACTCTTCCTTCTCGTATACTCATATATCCCACATTCGTTGTAAAAATATCACCATTATTATATTATTAAAATATAATAATATATTTAAATGAATTATTTTATCAGAAAAAGATAAAATTTCAATTTTCAACAATTGTCACATTAAAAATTTTCTCCATCTATATCCACATAAAATCAATATTTTTCTCATCATATGAATCAATAATTAATTATTCACAAATAATATTACAGAATCACAATATTGACAAACAGGCGGTTTAGGAAGAGGGGCTTTCAATAAGAATTTCTCTCTTCTCGGGCGCCGCAATTAGGTGACCAAACCTCTCCTTAGAAGCAGAACTTTCTAGACATTGCCAATAATGTTATCTAATAATATTATTAGAGATAATATGAATTATTTAGCCGATAATGAAAAAAATCGTGTAATGACAATTATTGAAACAACAAACAATATAAAATATCAACGCTTGACAATTATTGAATCAATAAAATACTAAAGCGATAATTATTGTAACCATTATTGAGTAGTGCCTTTACGTAAGAATCAATAATTGGTGCAATGGTATCTTCTTCTGTGTTTTAACTCACTAGAGTATTTTAACAAGTATTAGCAGTAATAACTTCTGCCGTTATTTTTAAATAACTTATATTTGTCATTTTCTTCATCCAATCGTTTTCCGTTATGGGGCCCACACATGGCTGCGTCGTCGTACGAATATTCCCCGACAGTACGAATATTCCATGACCAAACGAATATTCCCCGACAACAATGAATATTTTTATAACCAATTGCTTATTTTGAAATATTTGCGTATTTTACCTCTAACTATCCACATTAATCAAATCAACCCTTACTATTTCAAAATAATAAATAGAGAAAATTAAATTTCATTAATAATAAGTTGGGGTCTTACAAATATTCCCAATTATGAACTATAAATCAATTATCCAATTATTCCAATTATTATGTCTACTGAATTGTTAACAGGATTCTCAAATGTCAAAAGCCCTTTTCTAAGTGATCAATTGCCTTCTATTTAATCCAGATTAATCTTTCTATATTCCTATGCAAAACAATTGAATTAAACTTGTTACAATCCCCAATTCCTTATATGTTACATCGGCAAATAGATATTTCCATTCTATTCACAAACCTAATTATTCACTGTGCAAATAACGAAGTCACATGTCACCATGCACAGTTCTAACCCTAGAATTCCTCTTTCAATTCCTTCTAGAGTAACAAGGTAATTATTGGCCAGATAATTAATCATTCAGCACAAAGCAAGATGAACAATTCACTTTAACATAAATAATTGGAATAAATCAAATAATTAATTCATAATCATAAAAGGTTCAATTGGAATCTTAATGAAAGAAATTAGTTCATAACGAAAAATAAAACCAACAATATTTGAAAAATCATCCTTAATGAATTACATAAATTAAAGAATGAAGAAGAAGAAGAGAAAAACTCCAAGTAAATTCTTCCAATTCCCCTCTCTTGCTCCTTGATCAGCCTTCAATTGTGTAGAATCGTCCCCTAATTCAATGCAAATAGTCAATTTATACTTCACTTGTCCAACCACAATTCAATTCCAACTCAATTTTGCTCACAAAACCACCTCTTTAATGATTTTAAAGCAAGTCAACGCCTTGACCAACGCGCTTTCTGGTCAATGAGATTTCACCCAGCGCCCTCCTACTGAGATTATCTTGATGAGAGAGCGCCCATTGCCGCTAGGGAGCAGAAAGTGACCCTTATGCCCATTTTTAGCTCATTTGCCCCAAGTGTTCCAACAACTCACAATCCTGCAACAACACAACTAAACACAGTAAAATGGATTTAAATGCTTTGAGAATACAATAAATTAAGCCCAAATATATCCAATTCATGGGTATATTACCCAATCATCAAATAACCCCAAACTTAAATCATTGCTTGTCCTCGAGCAACACAACACAACACAACTAAACAACATGCAAACTATCTAAATGATCTTAATTCCAGCAATCCAATAGTACAAATATATTCATTAGGCCTCAGAAAAATCACAAAAACATGCTAATACATCATGTTACTGCAGTTCAATAATATCCCAACACTCAATGAATCTAAATATGTTATTACTGATATTGTGAGTGTGTGTTCAACAACCATGCTAACAATGAACAGTAAAATACGAAAGATAATAAATTTCTTAATAGGCATCATACAGTTTTAGCTCAAGAACTCATCAAATAAACTAGATTCAACTGAAATTAAACAACCACCAAAGTCCAAGGGTCAAAATGGAATACGTATGCTTGTTTTTGCTATATGGGGGAATTTTACACTTTTCCCGCTTTATTATTTTTTTTTCTCATGACTATGCATTGTCTTATTCTCTTAGGCTTTTTAATGCTACCTTAACGAGCTTTCAACCAACGACTCCCAAGCCATTAAGACCTTAGGGCGTTAGGTGTAGAGACAATCCCCTCGGGCTTACTTACTAAAGTAACAAAGGCCACAAAACTAGAAAAGTATGCCACGGTGTTTATTTATTTATTTATTTTATTTTTTCTCATGTTTTTTTTTCAAAGCTTATATACTCCAAATATTTTTCCTCCAAACTTGAGTTCATATCTAAATTCAGTCTTCACTAGCTATTTAAATTGTTCCTTCATTTCACTAGCATTCATCCTTTAGAACTCTATTATCCATCCATTTAAACTATCATAGCCAACACGGTTATTTTTCAAAACGTGCTATCCTTATAATATCAGTGTCAAGCAGATGAAGATTTAAATCATATCAAGAAAATCATATCACTAACTTAACAATCCTTACTAGACTAGTTCATGCAATTCTAATTTCATTATTGGCCCCAAATATACGTACTATCAAAGGCTGGAATTAACATGCAATCCTAAATGCAATATTAATAACAATAACAATTCAAAGCATCCACAAACTATTAACAATAACAACCTACTAATGCAAATAAAAATAAACTACCCCTAAACTTATCTAGAGCAATGTCCTCATGCGAAAAATAAAACAATATAAGACAGAGGACTTCCCTGACAAGGTTATTCCTCAGGTGGAGCATCCTCATCCTCGCTCATCTCTAGATCGGAAAGGGGAAACACTGGCAGAATTGGAGCAGTGGGGAACTGATTGAGATTAACATTCGAAAATAGCTGGGCATTCATAGCATTCTGGGTTGCAAACTGGTCAACCAAGTACTTATAGATTACATCTTGGCGTTCAGACAGGCGGACATTTTTTGCATCGAGATTGTAGAACCATCCGTCTATCTCACGCTGAACCGCTTCCGGAACCACACCATGATGAGCTGCTGACGAAGGACCATAAGTAGGTGGAGCCTATGGTGGTTGAGCTTGAGAAGCTTTGACTTGGGGAATTATAAAACCCAATCCCCTAGGGTGATTTACCCCACCTGTCCACACTTTATACCTACTTATCAACTTGTGGTCCAAAACTGGCATGGGCGTTTGAATCATCTCATCAGATTTCCATTTTACCCCAAACTTAGCACATAATACGCAAATAAGGGACGGATGGGGTAAGCCTCCTGTGGTCCCTCCTCGTGATGCTCGGAGAATGGACAACTGAATAAGGTGGCCAACATCAATCTTTAGGCCTTGTATAATTGAATATAGTACCACAACCCTTTCTCTGGTGACGTGGCTAACATGCATGCACGACATTAGTTTGGCACAAACAAAGGCGTACCATGCCTTTCCATATAGACTGAGGTGAGACAGCGGAAAAGTCATGCTGCCTCGCTCATGCACGGTCCATGTGGTGCCCGGTTGACATAGCTCACGAATTATCTTTTCATAGTCTGGCCCATCACTCACGAGTCTAGCATACTCATCATTAATGTAAGACCCCGAAATTTTTTTAAATAAAAAGGAATTTCCTTTATTTATTATTTTGAAATAGTAAGGGTTGATTTGATTAATGTGGATAGTTAAGGGTTAAATACGCAAATATTTCAAAATAAGCAAGTGGTTATAAAATATTCATTTTTATCGGGGAATATTCGTTTGGTCGTGGAATATTAAATCTTTGTCATAGGGAATATTAAATGCGACAAGTAGCCTTGACCGTGTGTGGGCCCATGTGAGCGATTGGATGAGGAAAACGACAAAGTTTGGGTGGTTATAAATAACGGCGTAGTTATTATCAATTAAGAGCTGTTGGAATACCCGATTGGTTAAAAATCTGATGTCTGGCGTGGTTGCATAGTAGCAGCTGCGGTATTGCAGTATTGTTGAATTATTGATCCTTACGTAAGAAGGCCTTTACTCAATAATTTTCACATGAATTCTTTATTCAATATTTTATTTTATTGATTCAATAATTCTTTGCGTTGATATTTTATATTATTGTTGTTCAATAATTGTCCGCATGCATTATCTCCATTATCGGATCAATAATTCATATTATTTGAATAATATTATTAGATAACATTATTGGCAATGTCTAGAAAGTTACATCTAAGGAGAGGTTTGGTCACCTAATTGCGGCGCAAGAATGAGAGATCCTTATTGGAAAGCCCCTCTTCTCTGAGAAGCTACTGGTTATCATAATTGTGATTACGTAATATTATTTGTGAATAATTAATTATTGATTCATATGATAAAGAAATATTTATTTTATGTGGATATAAATGATGGATTTATTTATGTGGTTATAAATGAAGAAATTATTGTTGAGGTGTTTTATCAAGTATTTTATCGGATTGGAGGTATTAAAAATCAAATCGGGGTTTTGAGATATATTGCGGGGGTTATAATTTTTAATCAAATAGTTGGATTGTGGTAATTTTGGGTATGTTATACATACATAAGTTGAGTATATGTCCACAAATTTTGAACTATTTAAAATGCACGAATGATTTGTTGTGAATTTTAAGAGGTGTCGGATTCGGAAATTGGGTTTATAATTGATTTTGGTGGAAAATTCTAGAATTGAGTGGGCCCCACTTGTGGTTGGTGAAGAAATGTGCTGAATTTTATTTCAAATGTGGTGGGTGGCAATAGTAGCGAGTAAAGCCATCGTGTAGCAAGTCAAGTCTCTGCTTTATGGGCTAACATTTTCCTATAAATAGAGGCTAAGTTAGAATTGAAAATCACACCAGAAACAAAGTTTTCTCTCTTTCTCTCTCTATATTATCGAGCGTATTCTTGTGAGTATTTTGAGTATACTTTGAGTATTGTTAGACGGTGCAAGTTTCCTTCAAAGACTATATCGGTGTTTCAACTAAAGTACTTGTCTTTTCGAGGTAAGGGATGTTATTTTCTTCTCGATGATATTATTTCTTCAATATCATTATCTTTGAAATATTGGTTGGAACTTTTATCAAATTTGGAACTTTTTCATATCGGGGTTACTATTCATGAGTTCTTATTCACGAGTTACTATTCATGAGTTACTATTCACGAGTTACTATTCACGAGTACTATTCATGAAGCGTGAAGATGTTTTTTTTGTGGAATTTCTATCTTTGGGTGTTTGAGTTACTATTCACGTATACGACCATTATTCACGATATCGATTAATTATTCACGATACTCGGCACTATTCACGAATCTGGCACTATTCAAGAAAAATGAAAATTTTTCTTTTCGCCTAAAATATCTATTACGGATACTAGCTTTGATTGTATCCATGTTTTGATCATTCTTGAATTTTACACCACTATGATTATTTTTGAGGTATTGTTGGACATGGATAAAACAAAGTACGAATCCTTGATCCTTAATCCTTGTCATTTTGTTTCTTTGGATTCGTTTCTTTAAAAATATTTTCATCATCCTCGACCTTAAATGATGATATTATTGAATATCTTTGGCCCAGTAGCAAAAGATGAATGATTTCTGAAGAATATCTTTGGCTGTAGTGCAAAGATGAGCGGTGTTTAAATGAACATGACCGATCGATGAATATCTTTGGCACAGTAGTGCAAAGATGAGCGGTGTTTAAATGAACATGATTAAGTGATGAATATCTTTGGCCTTTAGTGCAAAGATGAGCAGTGTTGAGATGAACATGACCGATTGATGAATATCTTTGGCTTTGTAGTGCAAAGATGAATATTTGATTTGAGATGAATATTGATTGATGTTACTGAGGATAAAATATTGATGATGGATTTGTTAAATTCATAGATTATAGTAGATTTCATTCTCTACGTAACTCTTCTATGAATTATTATTTCACGCGAATATTGATCGAAACTTGTTGTACATTGTATTCTATCGATTTTTTCCTGTTGGAGACTAACGATAATTTGTTGTATATTATCTTAGTCATAACATTCTTTCTTGGGCTAGTTGAGCTCACCCTTTTCCTTGTTGTTCCATTTTCTTCTCGGGAGGCGAGAATGTAGCGAGTACTAGTGGGGTATGGAATGAAGGTTCTAGAGAGAGTTGTTTAGTAGTCCTCACCATTATTGTAAAATAATGTATCAATAAATGTGATGAGGATTTATTTGAGTATAAATATTGTCTAGAAGATAATATTTGTATTTAAACTCACGATTTTATTGTTGTGATAATAAAGTTGTAGTTGTTTACATGCCATGTATTTGGCGACTCGAGAATGGGTTGGATGGAATGGACCTATTTTGGGGTAAATCACGGTTGGTATCGAGCTTAGGATATGATCTCTGGCGGAGATCGGGGAATAGAACTAGGAGGGGAGAGCGAGTAAATCCTTTGCTAGTGTGTCCTACCTAAGCTTATTTGTTAGTTGGTCGGTATATAGGGATATTATGTGATTGATTTCCTTAATTAACCCTTGTTTTATGACGTGAATTGAGAATGTCGATTGAGAATATTAATAGTGGTGTAAATGAGACCGTGGAGATGCCTCGTATTTTAACAACGAGGAGAACGCGCAACAGTCGGCAATGTACCTCCTGTGAATAACACCAACGAAAGCGAGATGATGAGCGAGGGGATGTTTAGAAGTTTTTGCGGTTCATGCAAAATCGACGAGGAGACTCGTGTTCAAAATCTGAGGAGGAGATGATAGCAATTCACACGTGGTCGGCCCATGGCAGATTCAAAGAGTTGGGACCACGAGTGCTGGGAAAGCGAGATCCGATCATGGCGGAAACATGGGTCAAGCAAATTACCAAGATATTCGATGTCTGGGATGCGAAGGAACAAAAGTTCCATTCGCTACTTTTATGTTCCGTGGCGAGGCAGATTCTTTGGTGGGAATCGTGAAGCGTACCCATTCGGTGCACTTTCGGCGTATCATGGGAGCGTTTTGAAAGCAGTTCAATGACAAGTACTTCCACGAAAGTATTCGGTCGTATGAAGGAAGTGGAGTTTATTAGATTGGAGCGAGAATAACATGGCGGTGTCCCAAAGACGAGGCGAAGTTCGCGGAGTTATCGAGTTGCACCTCATTTGGTGGAGAATGAGGAACGATGACGCGGATGTTTCTTAGAGGTTTGAAACCCTAAGATACGTCAAGATCTCATTTCTCATAAATTTTTCTCTATTCGGTGTTGTAAGCAGGGGCTCGATTGTTAGAGCGAGATAACGAAATACGTTCAACCGAGGGACCATACCGAGGATCATACCAAAGATAGTAGTCATCGAATAACGATAACCGGTGGAGAAAGAAGAATACGGACAAAGGTGGTAACCACTCTGGTGGTAATCGTGGCCATGAAAATAGAAGAAGCGAGTTGGGAGGAGATTTTAAAAGAGGAGATTCAACAACGACCATGTGAAGACGTCGGCTGGCCAAAGTGGTGGTGGTTCCAAGGAGGAGAAAGACCACTATCGTATCGCTACAAATGCGGAAAAGAGGACATATCGGTCAAAGCGCCACCTGACAGTTCAAGGTATGCTATAATTGTGGAAAGGAAGGACATATCGCTCGAGATTAGACGATGGCGAAACCTAGTTCAATGGGACGGTGACTCAAAAGATCGTCCCGAAAAGTCAAAGTCAACGATTCCGGAAGAAGCGTTTGTTGTGGTAGGTCAAAATACGAGGAACCCGAACGAAGTTAGCGGGTTAGTTAATTATAAATTCTTGCGAAGTTTATACCTTACTGAATCTGGGTTCTACCCATTCTTTTATCTCTTTGCTTGCGCTCAACGTTTGAACTTGACTACGGAGAAATTAGACTTTGACCTATTTATGGAGACTCCATTAGGAGAAACTTTCATTACATCCGTTGTTTAAAATCTTGCTTGATTCAAGTTGGCACTATCACATTACCGTTAACCTTATTTCTATAGAGATATTTTCTTTTGATGTGATTTTAAGGTTAACTCACTCATCATGCCAAATTGATTACTTTTCGTAAGGTTGTTAGTTTTCATATTCCTAAACAACTTTGTTATTCAATTCAAGCAATCAAACCATTGTAGTCAAACATTTTCATATCAAGCCATGAAGTCATTCGTTTATTACGGATGTCAAGTTTTCTTAGTCCATGTTATGGATTTGAATAAAGACACGTCGATTTGAATAATATTCTTGTTGTTATTGATTTTTCCCGACGTATTTCTGAAGAATTTATTGGCTTACTCCCAAAGATCGATATTAAATTTTGTATCGACTTTGAACCCGGTGACAAAACTCATTTCTAAAATCTCATATCGAATGGCTCCTATTGAACTTCGAGGAGTTAAAATTCAACTATAGAATTTGGTACATGAGCCTTTATCTTGTGACTTCCTTTGTGGAATTCACTCAAGCGAATTCTCTCTGTAAGGGACGTCATATTCGATGCGATAGTAAATCGATAGGTGTCATTGTGACGTCTTTATCCAAGGTTGGGATATGAGTCACGATTGAGAACAACCTAAGTCGGAAATCGAAATGCGTAGTTTTCAGGCTTAGTTGGTTATTATCGGAGATTCGTTGAAGGATATTCTCGAATCGCTATTCCATTAACGTAGCTAACTCGTAGAGATACAAAATTCGAATGGAGCAAGGAATGTGGGAAGAGCTTGAAGAACTCAAGAGGAGACTCATTTCAAAGACATGTTACGACCATGCCATCCACGGAAAAGCGAACGTGGTAGCTAACGTGTTGAGTAGAAGATCGTATATACAAATCTGAGTACGATATTGTCAAAGACTAATTTCGTATAATTTACAAATAATAGAGATGGAGATGAAAACTCTAGGTGGTACCCACGTGATGATATCTGAGTGCGTGATGATATCTGAGTATAATCGACTTTAATCGATAAAGTTAAAAAAGCATTCAAGCTACACACCGGAGTGATGAATTTGAAAAGGAGGTGCGAAGAAGTTGTTATTTTAAAAGCGAGAATCGGTGAGGTGAGGAAAGCTCAAACCTTCGATTTATTAATCCATTTGAAATTCTCGATCGAATAGGAAGCGTGGCCTATATAGACTCGTTTTACCACCAAGTATGACGCGTGTTCATAATGTTTTTCACGTATCGATGTTACGTAAATATGTGGACGACCCAAAACACGTCATTGAGATAGAACCAGGACGAGATAGCCGAAGACTTAACGTCACGAGGAGGAGGTACTGTCAAGATTTTGTAGAGGAAAGAACATGACCTATGTCTCAGAGGTTATACCATAAGTTAAAGTTTTGTGGAGAAACCATGCTTTATTGAGGAAATGACACAGGAGTTGGAAGCGAAAATGAAAGCGAGGTATCTTTACCTTTTTTGAAACACCAGTACGTGACGTCAATTTCGAGGACGAAATTTCATAAGGAGGGAGGTTGTAAGACCTCAAATTTTTTAAATAAAAAGGAATTTCCTTTATTTATTATTTTGAAATAGTAAGGGTTGATTTGATTAATGTGGATAGTTAAGGGTTAAATACGCAAATATTTCAAAATAAGCAAGTGGTTATAAAATATTCATTTTTGTCGGGGAATATTCGTTTGGTCGTGGAATATTAAATGCTGTCGGGGAATATTAAATGACGACGTGCGACAAACCATGTGTGGGCCCATAACTTGAAAGCGATTGGATGAGGAAAACGACAAAGTTTGGGTGGTTATAAATAACGGCGTAGTTATTACTGAATTAAAGACCATTGGAATACCGGTGGTTAAAATCTGATGTCTGGCGTGGTTGCATAAAGAAAGACACGGTATTGCATAAAGATTGTTGAATTATTGATCCTTACGTGAAAGGCACTACTCAATAATTTTCACACAGTAGTTCTTATTCAATATTTTATTTTATTGATTCGATAATTCTTTGCGTTGATATTTTATATTATTGTTGTTCAATAATTGTCAACGCACATTATCTCCATTATCGGATCAATAATTCATATTATTTGAATAATATTATTAGATAACATTATTGGCAATGTCTAGAAAGTTACATCAAGGAGAGGTTTGGTCACCTAATTGCTTGGCGCCAAGATGAGAGAGATCCTTATTGGAAAGCCCCCTCTTCTCTGAACTACGGCTTTGGTTGTCATAATTGTGATTACGTAATATTATTTGTGAATAATTAATTATTGATTCATATGATAAAGAAATATTTATTTTATGTGGATATAAATGATGGATTTATTTATGTGGTTATAAATGAAGAAATTATTGTTGAGGTGTTTTATCGATTATTTTATCGGATTGGAGGTATTAAAAATCAAATCGGGGTTTTGAGATATATTGCGGGGTTATAATTTTTAATCCGACCGTTGGATTTGTGGTAATTTTTGGGTATGTTATACATACATAAGTTGAGTATATGTCCACAAATTTTGAAGCTATTAAAAATGCACGAATGATTTGTTGTGAATTTTAAGAGGTGTCGGATTCGGAAATTGGGTTTATAATTGATTTTGGTGGAAAATTCTAGAATTGAGTGGGCCCCACTTGTGGTTGGTGAAGAAATGTGCTGAATTTTATTTCAAATGTGGTGGGTGGCAATAGTAGCGAGTAAAGCCATCAAGTAGCAGTCAAGTCTGCTTGGTGGGGCTAACATTTTCCTATAAATAGAGAGGCTAAGTTAGAATTGAAAATCACACCGTAAACAAAGTTTTCTCTCTTTCTCTCTCTATATTATCGAGCGTATTCTTGTGAGTATTTTGAGTATACTTTGAGTATTGTTAGGCGATTGCAAGTTTCCTTCAAAGACTATATCCAGGTGTTTCAACTAGAAGTACTATCTTTCGAGGTAAGGGATGTTATTTTCTTCTCGGATGATATTATTTCTTCAATATCATTATCTTTGAAATATTGGTTGGAACTTTTTATCAAATTTGGAACTTTTTCATGTGGGGTTACTATTCATGAGTTACTATTCACGAGTTACTATTCATGAGTTACTATTCACGAGTTACTATATTCACGAGTACTATTCACGTAAGCGTGAAGATATTTTTTTGTGGAATTTCTATCTTTGGGTGTTGAGTTACTATTCACGATATCGACACTATTCACGATACGACATTATTCACGTTATACTGGCACTATTTCACGAATCTGGCACTATTCATAGAAAAATGAAAATTTTTCTTTTCGTCTAAAATATCTATTCTGGATACTAGCTTTGATTGTATCCATGTTTTGATCATTCTTGAATTTTACACCACTATGATTATTTTTGAGGTATTGTTGGACATGGATAAAACAAAGTACGAATCCTTGATCCTTAATCCTTGTCATTTTGTTTCACTGGATTCGTTTCTTTAAAAAATATTTTTCGTCATCCTCAGTCTTAAATGATGATATTATTGAATATCTTTGGCCTGTAGTGCAAAGATGAATGATTTCTGAAGAATATCTTTGGCCCGGTAGTGCAAAGATGAGCGGTGTTTAAATGAACATGACCGATCGATGAATATCTTTGGCTTTGTAGTGCAAAGATGAGCGGTGTTTAAATGAATGACCACTAAGTGATGAATATCTTTGGCCTTTAGTGCAAAGATGAGCAGTGTTGAGATGAACATGTGACCGATTGATGAATATCTTTGGCACCATGTAGTGCAAAGATGAATATTTGATTTGAGATGAATATTGATTGATGTTACTGAGGATAAAATATTGATGATGGATTGTTAAATTCATAGATTATAGTAGATTTCATTCTCTACGTAACTCTTACATGAATTATTATTTCATTGCGAATATTGATCCGAAACTTGTTGTCTATTGTATTCTATCGATTTTTCCTGTTGGAGACTAACGATAATTTGTTGTATATTATCTTAGTCATAACATTCTCTTCTCGGGCTAGTTGAGCTCACCCTTTTCCTTGTTGTTCCATTTTTCTTCTCGGGGAGGAGAATGAATGTAGTCTTAGTGGGGTATGGAATGAAGGTTCTAGAGAGAGTTGTTTAGTAGTCCTCACCATTATTGTAAAATAATGTATCAATAAATGTGATGAGGATTTATTTGAGTATAAATATTGTCAGAAGATAATATTTGTATTTAAACTCACAGTTTTATTGTTGTGATAATAAAGTTGTAGTTGTTTCTGTACCATGTATTTGGCGACTCAGAATGGGTTGGATGGAATGGACCTATTTTGGGGTCGTCACAGTTGGTATCAGAGCTTAGGGATATGATCTCTGGCGGAGATCGGGGAATAGAACTAGGAGGGGAGAGACGAGTAAATCCTTTGCTAGTGTGTCCTACCTAAGCTTATTTGTTAGTTGGTCAGTATATAGGGATATTATGTGATTGATTTCCTTAATTAACCCTTGTTTTATGACAGTAATTGAGAATGTCGACTGAGAATATTAATAGTGGTGTAAATGAGACCGTGGAGATGCCTGTACTTAACAACGAGGAGAACGTGCAACAGGCACCGGGGCTCTGAGCAACATCCTTCTTCTCGTGTGGCCACTGCATAGACAAGATACAGAGAGACTATTTTACAAATAATAAAATGAATGAAATAAAGTACACAACATATATATTAAGTAAAGAGAATTGAAACATATTAAACTAAAATTTATGGGGTTGCCTCCCTAAAGCGCTTGGTTTTAAGTCGTCAGCCCGACTTTACTGTCATGCTCAATTGTTCACTTGTTCGGCGAGGTACATGGCCGTAGTTTGACGGTTAATAGGTCCACTCCAATAATGTTTCAGACGTTGACCATTAACCTTGAATGTACGCTTTGAATTCAGTTCCTCGACCTCAATGTTTCCGTGTGGTGCGACAGATACAACCTGGAAAGGTCCCGACCAACGAGATTTCAGTTTCCCAAGAAATAAACGCAATCTTGAGTTGAAAAGCAAGACTTGTTGGCCCCGCTCAAATGTCCGATCAAGAATTTTCTTATCATGCCAAGCTTTGACTTTCTCCTTGTAGAGTTTTGCATTCTCATAGGCATTGAACCGGAATTCGTCCATCTCATTCAATTGTAGTAACCTTTTCTCACCCGCTGCTTGTAAATCGAAGTTAAGTTTACGAATGGCCCAATGTGCACTATGTTCTAGCTTTCGTAGGGAGGTGACACGCCTTCAAGTAAACCATTCGATAAGGTGACATGCCGATCGGATTCTTATATGCTGTTCGATATGCCCATAGAGCATCGTCAAGACGCAATGACCAATCTTTTCGGGACGGATTGACCACTTTTTTTAGAATTCGCTTGACCTCCCTATTCGAGACCTCTGCTTGACCATTGGTTTGGGGATGATACGCGGCTGCAATTTTATGACGACCCCCATATTTTGTGAGCAACTTTGTGAATTGCTTATTGCAGAAATGAGTTCCCTCATCACTTATTATTGCCCTCGGCGTCCCAAATCGGGTGAAGATGTTTTTCTTCAAAAATCGGAGGACAACGTTGGCATCATTGGTGGGTAAAGCTGCGACTTCTACCCATTTAGAGACATAATCGACCACCAACAGAATGTACTGATTATTGAATGAGGATGGGAAAGGTCCCATAAAATCGATTCCCCATACGTCGAACAGTTCTACCTCCAAAATTGAGTTGAGTGGCATTTCATTGCGCTTGGAGATATTACCTACACGTTGGCATCGATCACACTTCAACACAAAGAGGTAAGCATCCTTGAATAAAGAAGGCCAAAAAAATCCCGATTGGAACACCTTGGCTGCTGTTCGATCACCTGAATAATGGCCTCCATAATCTGATGAGTGGCAATGACCCAGTATGCTATCCATCTCTTTATGTGGCACACAACGTCTAATCATTTGATCTGCGCAGGCCTTGAACAGAAATGGTTCGTCCCAATAATATTGCTTCACGTCATGGAGGAACTTCTTACATTGCTGTGAGTTCAAATCTGGTGGTAATACCTTAGTAACCACGTAATTCACATAATCAGCATACCAAGGCAGTGTTGTGGTTACTCGGAGAAGCTATTCATCCAAAAATTTCTCATTGATTGTAACGTTGTCTTTTTGCTGGACTTTTGCATTTTCCAACCGAGAAAGATGATCAGCCACTTGATTTTCTGTACCTTTTCTATCCCGAATCTCCAAATCAAACTCTTGCAGCAGCAACACCCACCGTATTAACCGCGGTTTAGCGTCCTTCTTCTCAATCAGATATTTGATGGCAGAATGATCCGTGTAATTAATTACCTTGGTCCCAATGAGATATACTCTGAATTTATCGAAGGCAAACACAACTGCAAGTAATTCTTTTTTGGTGGTTGTGTAGTTCAACTGGGCATCTGTCAACGTCTTGCTGGAGTAGTAGATGGTGTGAAAAATCTTATCGTGATGTTGTCCCAACACTGCTCCAACAGCGTAGTCGCTGGCGTCGCACATCAATTCGAACGACAAAGACCAATCGGGCGCCACAATAATTGGAGCAAAGACTAACTTCTTCTTTAATACCTCAAATGCCTCGATACATAACTGATCCATCTTAAAAGGCACGTCTTTCTCCAACAGGGAACATAAGGGTTTTGAAATCTTGGAAAAATCTTTAATGAAGCGTCTGTAGAAACCCGCATGTCCCAAGAAGCTCCGGATTCCCTTTACAGATGATGGAGGAGGTAGTTTCTCAATTGTCTCAATCTTCACTTTGTCCACCTCCAACCCTGCTGCTGAAACCTTATGTCCTAGAATAATCCCTTTTTTCACCATAAAGTGACATTTTTCCCAGTTAAGAACCAGATTAGTCTCCACGCATCGTTTCAACACTAAAATCAGATTTTTCAAACATAGATCAAAGCTATCACCGAACACAGAAAAGTCATCCATAAATACCTCCAAATTCTGTTCGACCATATCGGAGAAGATCGCCATCATGCGCCGTTGAAAGGTTGTCGGTGCATTACATAAACCAAAAGACATACGCTGGAATGCAAACGTACCATAGGGGCATGTGAATATAGTTTTCTCTTGATCCTCCGATGCTATGGCAATTTGATTATACCCAGAATATCCATCCAAGAGACAGTAGAACTGATGTCCCGCTAGCCTATCCAACATCTGATCAATGAACGACAAAGGGAAGTGATCCTTGCGTGTGGCTTTGTTCAGCTTGCGGTAGTCCATACACTGTCATTGTAGGGATGAGCTCATTAGCTTCATTCTTCACCACTGTCATTCCCCCTTTCTTTGGTATGCACTATACAGGACTCACCCATGAACTGTCCGAGATTGGGTAAATAATGTCGGCATCCAATCATTTTATGATCTCCTTTTTCACTACATCCTTCATAATGGGGTTTAGCCTTCTTTGCATCTCAATGGTTGGTTTTGCCCCCTCTTCCATTAAAATCTTGTGCATACAATAAGATGGACTAATACCCCGAATATCCGCTATGGTCCACCTAATTGCTATTTTAAACTCTCGCAAGACCCGTAATAGTTTCTCTTTTTGCGTGTCAGTTAACTCTGTTGAAACAATAACTGGTAGGGCAGCATCTTTTCCCAAGTAAACATACTGCAGATGAGAGGGTAGTGGCTTTAATTCCAGCATCGGTGGTTCTTCTATCGAGGGCTTGAACTTTTTACCTTCCATTTCGGGCTTATCAAGGGTGTCGAATGATTGATTGCTTTTCTAGAAGACAGATGACGCATCTAACCATTTGACATACTCCACGTCATCTTCAATATCATCTTCGTCCATCCTGAGCAAAATGGATTCTAGCGGGTCCTCTGAATAATTTCCACTGAACTTATGATTAACCAATTTCTCCATGATATCAACTCGCAAACATTCACCTTTTTCTTTCGGATAAGACATTGACTTAAAAACATTAAAAGTAACCTGTTGATCTTCAACTCGCATCGTCAACTCACCTTTTTGAACGTCAATCAAAGTTCTACCCGTTGCTAAAAATGGTCGCCCAAGAATTATTGGAATTTCGTTATCCACTTCACAATCTAGGATAAAGAAGTCTGCAGGGAAGATGAATTTATCTACTTTAACTAAAATATCCTCAACAATACCTCGTGGATATGTAACCGATCGATCCGTCAACTGCAAGCTGATATTTGTCGGTCGTGGAGCCTGAAGTCCAAACTGGCTGTATAAGGATAATGGCATCAAATTTATACTGGCCCCCAAATCACACAATGATCGACCCGAAAACTGATTTCCAATTTCACATGGTATACTAAAGCTACCTGGATCCTTGAGCTTCGGTGGTAACTTATTCTGAATAATCGCGCTACATTCTTCAGTCAATGCCACTGTTTCAAACTCACCCAATTTCCTCTTTCTTGACAAAACCTCCTTCATAAACTTTGCGTAACTCGGCATTTGTTCTAAGGCTTCGGCAAATGGGATGTTGATATGCAGTTTTTTGAAGATATCCAAGAATCGAGTAAACTGCTTATCCAACTTGGCTTTCTGAAACCTTTACGGGTACGGTATGGGAGGCATTGTGATGGTTGTTTCCGGTTCTTTCTACTCTGAAGTCTCATCTTGACGTTTTTCGGTGTCCACAACTTCCTCAATTTCAATTGATGCCTTGTCCTTTTTTCCCCATCCTTGACTGTCTCTTGCAATTCCTTTCCACTTCGTGAGATTCTGACCTTACAATGCTCATCTCCGCCGGTTTTTTCTGTATCGCTTCGGAAGTGTTCCAAGTGGTCGGTTATTCAGTGCATGTGCTATCTGTCCCACTTGATTTTCCAGATTCTTAATTGACGCACCTTGACTTTTCATATTCAGCTCTAGTTGATTCAATGCTTTATCTTGTTCCTCATTCTTTTTCTCCGACGCTCTAATAAATCTCTCCAAGGTTTCTTCCAAACTTGATTTCCTCTCTGGTTGTTGTTGAGTCTGATTTTAAAACCCGGATGTGTTTTGTTGTCTCGGCGCTTGAGCTTGAGCTTGATTGTTACTCCATGAAAACCCCGAATGATTTCTCCAACCCGGATTATATGCATTTTGATTCGGGTAAGGTTGGGTAGATCGACTATAGCTCCTTACGAACTGAGCTGTTTCAGAATTTATGGCACATTGATCCGTAGCATGACCCCCAGCACATAATTCACAAACCATTGCTACCTTCTGTGTGGATTGTGGACGCCATGCTTCCATTTGCTTAGCCATTGCGGCCACTTGTGCTGTTAATGCTGTCATCGCATCTACGTCATACTTTCCTGGTGTTTTCGGAGGATTAAACCTAGTCATGGGCCACTGATAGTTATTGGTGGCCATTATCTCTAACAGCTGATATGCCTCATCAAAAATCTTAGACATGATCACTCCCCTTGCAGCTGCATCAATACTGGCCCTCATGGACGCGTGCAAACCATCACAAAATATCCCTAACTGCATCCACTACAGAATTCCGTGGTGTGGGCACTTACAGAGCATATCCTTAAACCTTTCCCACACCTCATATAACAATTCTGAATCAAATTGTGCGAAAGTGTGAATATCGTTCCGTAGTTTTGCCGACTTCGCTGGTGGGAAAAACTTAGCTAGAAATTTTTGAGCTAAGTCGTCCCAAGTGGTGATTAAACCAGGAGGCTGAGAATGTAACCAACTTCGCGCTTTGTCTTTCAAGGTAAACGGGAACATCCTCAACCGTGTAGCATCTTCCAATACATTGTTGAATTTTAAGGTGTCGCAAACTTCCAAGAAACTTAAGATATGCTCATTCGGATCATCTATCAAACTACCCCCAAACTGACATGTATTCTAAAGCATCTGAATTGTTCCCGGTTTAATCTCGAAACTATTTGCATTGATCGGCCTCTAATACTCGGATTGTATATCTCGTGACATTCGGCATGGCATAATCCCTAAGTGATTTACGGTCGTTCCTCGCCATGTTTCATTGGAAATTCTTGTTACGCAGTTCTTCTTTTGTGTGACACCTTCACACTAGTTGATCGCAATTTAGGAACTTCCTTTCAATATCGTCCGTATAAGGAAAAAGTTCCTTTTTCGCCCTTGATCTAGTGTGCATACACTCGTAAAGAATTCCTGCAAATATAAGAAGAAAAATAATTAACGTTTAAATTAAGACCGAATTGATTATAACTAATATGGAATTAATACTAATAAAGAAGTCCCTAGCATCTGACAAGAAAAACTTGTTGGTTGATTTCACAATCAAAGCAAGCGTGCAAGTATACACGGTCAACAAGTAACTGAGTGATAAGATAGAGTGTCGATTCCACAGAGAATTCTAATTAATAAATTCCAACTACTAGCACTATATAAATTCAATTTTATTTAAACACCCAATAATTGTGATTTTTCAAATTAAGAAAATTCAATTAAGCAACTAAAAGAAATTAATCTAAAAAAAACAAGTATACCAAACTAAGATTAAATTGAATTCAGATAAATAAGGATTAAGACTCCAATATTCCCAATTATGAACTATAAATCAATTATCCAATTATCCCAATTATTATGTCTACTGAATTGTAAACACAAATTCTCAAATACCAAAAGCCCTTTTTCAAGTGATCAATTGCCTTCTATTTAATCCAGATTAATCTTGCTATATTCTTATGCAAAACAATTGAATTAAACTCGTTACAATCCCCAATTCCTTATATGTTACATGCGACAAATAGATATTTCCATTCTATTCACAAACCTAATTATTCACTGTGCAAATAACAAAGTCATATGTCACCATGCCCAGTTCTAACCCTAGAATTCCTCTTTCAATTTCTTCTAGAGTAACAAGGTAATTATTGGCCAGATAATTAATCATTCAGCACAAAGCAAGATGAACAATTCACTTCAACATAAATAATTGGAATAAATCAAATAATTAATTCATAATCATAAAAGGTTCAATTGGAATCTTAATGAAAGAAATTAGTTCATAACGAAAAATAAAACCAACAATATTTGAAAAATCATCCTTAATGAATTACATAAATTAAAGAATGAAGAAGAAGAAGAAGAGAAAAACTCCAAGTAAATTCTTCCAATTCCCCTCTCTTGCTCCTTGATCAGCCTTCAATTGTGTAGAATCGTCCCCTAATTCAATGCAAATAGTCAATTTATACTTCACTTGTCCAACCACAATTCAATTCCAACTCAATTTTGCTCACAAAACCACCTCTTTAATGATTTAAAAGCAAGTCAATGCCAGTCAAACGCGCTTTCCTGGTCAACTGAGATTCCGACCTAGCGCCCCGGTGCTGGGATTAGTACGTGAGAGAGCGCCCCGGCGCTAGGGAGCAAAAAGTGACCCTTATGCCCATTTTTAGCTCATTTTCCCCAAGTGTTCCAACAGCTCACAATCCTGCAACAACACAACTAAACACAGTAAAACGGATTTAAATGCTTTGAGAATACAATAAATTAAGCCCAAATATATGCAATTCATGGGTATATTACCCAATCATCAACATCCTATGGTCTAAGTGTTTAATGACACATAGAGCATGATCAGATCTACAAGAGAATCTTGAAGATTCATAGAAACTGATCACCTCCATGAATCAACCAGATGCTAATAAATCGTAGAGCTGATTCTCACTCTGTGAATAGTTAAACTCTATGATCATAACTTAGCATATGATGAAACCATCAAGGAAAAGAGTGTTTTATTAAAATGACAGATTTCTCTCACACTCACCACTATGCATCACAAAATGTATTATCTAAATGAAGTACATACATGGATATGACTGATGGTGGTCAATGTGATGTTCATCCAAATATATGAGGAACAAGGGTTTTAGTAACTAACCTAGCAGGACCCATCTAATCATGGGTACCAAAAGTTAGAAATGTATAACCTGCAGGTACTTGGTCTACTTGACCACACTAGGGAATGCTAAAGCAAAAGACTTCAGTCAAGAAGATTCAACCAGCAGAAGGCTTAGGACTGTTCAGAAATAATTCTGACCAAAACTCCTACATGTCAAAGTCTGTCCTTGAAGACCTGCAGAGCTAATATAAATGAAGCTCAAGTGGCTGCTAACCCTTATATGAAAGCAGGTCACTCAACTAAAGATGAAAAAGGTCTTAGATGCTCAAGCATGCAAAACTTGTCCTCAAGGAAGCCCACATCAGAGGACCATCGAGCATCAAATATGAGGAACTTATTATTGGAGCAAAACTTCACGAGCACAAGCTGACAAGGAAGACTACGTTCGTAGTGCTATCAAAGGATCTTAGAATGATCAACCCTAAAAATGCCCATTTCTACGGTACAAGAAGATTTAAATAACTTCAGCCAGAATGAGATATGCATGGCTACCTTCTGCTACACTAAACTTATGTCTCTCTGAGAAGACAGTATCAACTATGGGGGAGCAGTAATATGCCAACAGTACAGAAGCTCTAAATCATCAGAGATATACTATGAAGCTGTGTACCAGCTACAAAGTCCCAAAACTTTGTGGCTGATGAACCAAATGAAGATCCATAGTCAGTAGGAACGTCTCAAAACGTACTACTGATAACCTTTCAGCCACCCAACTCAAAATCGTGGAGTACCTATGATCAAACATCTGATCGTAGTGCAAGAGTAGGAGAACACCACAATTCTAGCCAGTGCAAATGTCTACTGTTGGAAGAGGGACTCCCCAACAGAAAAGGTCAAATGAGATATCAGTGCAAATCACTTCTAAAGTATTTCATGCGAAAGCGCCTCGAGGAAAAACTCGACCCTTAGCTCACTCTAAGAGGTTGGCCCTTCCTGAGCTACCTTGACCCAGAAGGAATGCTTAGTAAAGTTCATCTCAAGGACCAAGTCAGTCAATGATTATAGAATAAAGTTTTAAGAGATCTCAACGATCGTGATGCAATCTCAACGATCGTAGTGAAAACTCAATAATTGCAGAAGCAGACTCAATGATCGCAGACTTACCAAAAGACACTAGCTCATGAGGAGCTTGGAAGAACGAGACAATTACTCTACCATTCTAAAGTATGAGGAGATTAGTTCAAATACAGTTTGGAAAGACATCTTGCAAACACACATCAGAACTTGAGTACCCAAAATAGCTTGGGGTATATCAGTGGTTGAGCTATGCAGTTTCAACATGAGGAAAAATGTCAAAATCATCCACTGCAACATCTTTCAGAGAATTGATCGTTGAGTCAACAAAGGAAAACGTAGAGTCAATAGCTGTCCTATCATGCTACTCTACGAACTCAAGAGGTCAAAGGTCATTCCACGTCAATTAAACGTCCACTCTTCTAAAAGAGACAGCTAACTGACAAGTTACTGGGGAGTTACAGCTCGTTACTAGGCATCGTGCAACCAATAACTAGTTGACACATCATAGCGTATGTTGTGTAAGAAGGAACTGCCATAAAGATAAATTCAAAATCTGCAAACAGTTACCAAAATCCATTGAACCTCTCTCCCTCCCATTTTCAAACCCTAGAATTTTCTTCGAAGCCAAACCACTAAAACTTCCAGAGTTCAAATCACAATCAGCCATATTTCATAAATCTCCCTGAATCAATATCCATATTCCTCGAATCATTCAAATGGAAGATTGGCGAGTAATCACTGGCATTCAACTCGGAACCAAGTCATTTGAGAAATCCGAAAAGAAGTTCAGAGACATTCTTGAACTCGTGAAGAAAGCTGGATTCTCAGAATGTCTTGAGGCAAGTACTCGAGTATACACTGAACTGGTTAAGGAATTCTACTCAAATGCATCCAGTAAATCACCGGAACTCTTTCAACCAAGGTTAAAGGTCGATCTCTAAAAGCGAAATCATCCGATATCAACCAATGCCTAGATTTTTCGACCTGGGGTGAAAAACCTTGATGAGATTGACCGAGAAAGCAAAGAAGATTATGGGGTACCAAAGAAACCCTAGTCCGAAGGACATGAAGAAAAAGGAGTTTCAGAGGAATTGAGTTCCTTCTTTGAGATAGTGGGAAAATGTATATTGTGCAAAAAGACACCGCGACGACTAACATGCTTTCGACCGGTTGATTGAAGATTATGTCTGTCATAGTTCTAAAAAAGCAGATCAACTTTGGAGTCGTCCCGTTCGACCAAATCTCCAAATGGATAGAAAAAGCTGAGTTGAAGAAATCTACAGACAAACCACTTACAAAAGTATTTCATGGAAGACTGCTGAGCATTGTGATGAAGAAGAAGCTGGGAAGCAAGATCAAGGATGATGAGGAAGAACCTCTGAATGTTCACAAAGTTATGTCTCCACAACTGTTCGTAAATTGGAAGAAAAACCCAAAGGAGAATAGAAGGTTAACAACTGGGAGCAGTAACAAAGCCTCTGCAAAGAAGAGGAAGGAAAAAGAGGTAGAAAATTTTGAATCTGATGATCCTGTACCAATGGCAACAGCAACAGCACCAGCCAAAAAGAAATCAAAGAGCATGAGTAAAGCTGAGGCCTCTCCAAAAAGTTTATCCACAGAAGACAAGGTTGAAGATGAAAAGGTCTCAACTGCAGAGACCACTAAGAGAAGAAGTAACAGATTACTTCAAAGGCCATCCAACAAGAAAGCTAAGATGATAGACAGTCTAATCTCAACTCACAATGAAAGTACGTCTAATGAAGAAAAGGACGTAGAATCAGAAGAAGAATAGGCTGATCCCCCATAGGCCAAATCTAGCAATGAAGGTGAAGCTGGATTAAAGGAAGAAAATGCAGCATCTGCTGATGAAGAAGAATGCACAAGCCCCCAGAGCATTCACTCTGCTGATAAAGACAAGATACAAGTTGACCAAACTGCATCTCCAAATGCAAATGCTCCAACCAACCCAGATGATGGATCAAATGATGCTGATTCTGAAAAAGAAGGAAATGCCCCCACCAATGATGAAAATCAAGAAAGTTCTTCTGCTGACTCAAAGACCTCAGAGTCTGAAGAAGAAGATGTATCAGTTTCACCCATAACTGAACCTCCAAGAAGAAGAAGGAGTCATAGATTGATAGCTCAATTTGCCTCTGGAAGGAAAAATGATCAATCTACTGAAATCATTGAACTAAGTAATGATGAATCCGCATCAGGGGAAGAGAATGTTGAAGATAAGACCAGCATTGAAGGAGATGATTCCAAGGAAGCCATTGCTAAAGAGGATTCTAAAAATGAAGTTCAGCAAGAAGAATCTGTTGATGAATCTGAGGAACTAGAATATTATCTTGTTATCTCTCCAGCCAGAATTAGCAGAATAATTATAGTGGAAGTCTTTGATGAGCCACCAGTAGAACCACTAACGAGATGTATAAATCTAGGAAATGAACAACTTCGAGTTGTAAGAATGACCACAGATGAAGTACTTCACAATTGGAAAAACATGGAATTAGACTGCACAACAATACTGTATGACTCTGAAGGTCTTCTGATGAGACGGTTCTTCCCGTGGATGCCATGGTTGAAGGCACATACTAATGCTGATGAGAGCCACTTCAGTTGGTGTTATTCTAAGTTTCCAAATCTAGAGCTGATGTCACAAAACTTCCCTAGGGTAAAGAAGTTTGCCACCATGATGATCAATGACAAGCCCCACTACAAAATCTACCGACATGCTGAAAATCATTATATTCCTTATGATCGTAGAGTGGACTCTAATGGAAAAAAGAATATGGTCGAGACACTGATCGAAGAGTCTGTTCACTCTACCACCGATGATGATCAAGTCCAGAATCAGATATCTCCATCTGCCCAAGAACAACTATCTAACATTCCTTCATCCTCAACCAGTGATTGGAACTCAATAATTCTTCAGATTCTCAACACCTTCAAAAATCTGTCCAAAGAAGCAGATCGTAGAGTCCAATCTGTTACTCAACAAGGGGTTTCCCAACCAGGTGATCAAAAATCTGTGGAGAAGGAGCTGATGAAAAATTCTGATGAACTGATTGAGAAAATATCTCTATTCACTGAAGAGTCAAAGAAGCTGACGACAACAGAAGATAATCTAGTTCAAGAGAGACTCCAAGCAACGATGGCTGATGTATCCCTCAAAATCAAAGAAAGAGATCACATCTATCTCAAGGCTCTACATGATCAAAAGGTTGAAGCTCTACTAGCACAAAAGGCAAATGAAGAGCAGCTCAAAGTCCTCTCTGACAAAATTGACAACATGAACCAGTCCTTCTCTATGCAACTTGAGTTGAGTCAAAAAGATCTCAAGATTGAAGTAGGTAACACCTCCTACCTGATGGAGCAACTAATGTCCAACATGGAGTAGCTCTCTCAAGTGATTAATGACAAAAAGGGGGAGAAAAAGAGGCATAGAAAGGGGAAGAATAAGAGGCACCCTAGAAAGAGCAAGGAGAGCAAAAGGAAAGAAAAGAAGAAGACAACACTAGGTGGAGCTGAATCATCATCTAAGGGGGAGTCAAAGGATGATTATTCAAAGGCTGAGGGGGAGCCAGAGCCAGAACCAGAAGAAGAAGAATTGAATAGCTCCACATCCCAGGGGGGAGCAAGGGAGCAGGAGCAAAGGAATCCAACTGATGAATAGCTGATCAACAGACATCCTGGAAGCATACATGGAACCAAAGAGGTACATCTCTAACTAGTTAGGTATGTTCTGGATCCAGTGTGAGACCCCAGATTTTATCAATAAAGATTTAAATTTTGTCGAAATAATTTTTCAATATTATGGTGTGAATTTGAGATAATATTATAGTTGTGGGTAGTATTTATAAATTTTGCAAAGTATGCAAGTGGTTATGTTATATTCGATTGGTCGGGGAATATTCAGTTTAGCAGGGAATATTTGTACAACGGCTCAATCATTGGTGGACCCCACAACAGAATTATTGTCGGATTGAGAAAACGACAAAAATATTTTATTGAAATAACGGCGGAAGTTTTACCGTGGATCTTGTTGAACTACTCGGTAGTAAAAAGAAATGCGAATACGTGTGGTTGCATAAGAAGACACCAGTATTGATTATTGATGCTTATGTGAGAAGTCACTCGGTTTGATTCCATTATTGTCGATTAATAATATGAATTATTATAGCGATAATGACGTTTTGTTTTATTCAGTATTATTAACGTAATAAAAATGAAACATCTTTTATATAAAATGCGAATACTTTATTAAAGTTATTTTATAAATAGAATATATTATATTTTATTATGCATAGTGTTTTGCATAGTGTTGCATAGTGTTTGCATAGTAAAATGTTTTATATAAATAGAATATATGATATTTTATTTAAAAGATTTTTCTTTAAATATGGACCGCCGATTAAAATAAATCAATACGGACCGTTCATGGATTAATTACTATGCATTCTATTTTCCTATAAATAGAAGTTCATTCCTTCATTATTTTCTTACTTAATTCAATGAAACTCTCAGAGAAAAATTATAGAGAGGAAGCTATAGAGAGAAAATCTATAGAGAGAAAGAAGAAGAGTATTCGGTACTTCACTACTTTGATATCCAAAGATATTTTTTACGGAAGGGATATTATTTGTTGTACCCGTAAAGGGTGTTATTCTTTCTTATTCATGAAGAGAACACGTTATTCCATTCATTATTATTACGTTGGAATAACTCGTAAAAGTGGCATACCCTATACATAACCTTGTATCACGCGGAATCCCCTATACTTGGTGATCTTCTTACGTTATTCCATTCTTTATTATTCGTTGGAATATCCATGTCCGTGTGTTTTACACGGGACCGGTTCAATTGTTTATTATTCAATTTATTATTACATTTGGAATATCCATGTCGTGTGTTTTACAAGGACCGGTTCCATTGTTTATTATTATTCAAAGATTTATTATTTTGTTGGATCATCCCGTGTGGTGTGAATTTCACGACACTCGTTCCGTTATTATTATTTTGTTGGAATAACCTATCTATGCGAAGTACCGCATACATGGTGATTTCTTTTGTTATTCCATTCTTTATTATACCCAGTTGGTTAAAAACTTTGACTTCTATACTCCATGAAATTAGTGGAATATCCTTGATATTTGCGCTTCATCCAGTATCTTTTCATGGATCATTTGGTATAATCGTGAACTGTGATGTTATCAGTGATGTGGTAAAAGTCCTCAGTGGCCTGTAATACATTGATGGACAGTTTTTGATATGATTATGACCAGGGATTTTTCGGTATAGTCATGACCGTTGATGATTTAATGAATATCCTTGGCCCGTAGTGCAAGGATGATTCGATGATGTGGTTAATTTATTGTCGTGAGTCCCAAATGATAAAAATGATGAAAAACCTTTTAAATCATAAAAGATAGTAGATTTTATTCTCTACTTGACTCTTTTAATGAATTGCTTGTTCCGCTGCAGTTAAACTTGATTTTTGTTATATTGTATCAGTTTAACACTGTTGAAGGCTAACGATAATTTATTCTTCATTATCTTAGTCATAATATTTCTTACTGGGCTAGTTGAGCTCACCCTTTCTTTCACTGTTCTCTTCAGGAAATGAGAACGTAGTGGGGATGAGTCGGGGAATGGAGTGACAGTCCAGATGATAGCATTAGTAGTCCTCACTATTCTGTGAAATAGTGTGATAATAGTTGTAATGAGGACTCCTTTTGAGTTTGTATAATATCTAGTAGACAATATTTGTATTCAAACTCACAGTTTATGTCATATTGTACACGAACAGTTTATTAGTAAGTTGTATTTGAATTTATGGACCATGTAAGTGGCGACCCAAGATGGGTGACGTATAAGTAATTTTGGGGCGCCACGGTTGGTATCGAGCTTAGGGATATGATCCTGGCCGAGATGTGAGATAAGAACTAGGAGGAGAGACGGGAATTCCTTCGCTAGTATATGACCTACCTAAATTTATTTGGTATTTAATTGGTGGAATTCGGAGTATAGGGATAATATGTGATATGTTAATTAACCCTTGTTTTGTGATGGTGTTTGAGAATGGCATCCGAAAATCTTTGAGATAAGCAATGAAACATGAGAGTGTTGATTCATTTCAAACAAAAGGTAACGACCAACAATACGATTATAATCATTTGGTGGCAACGACTATCGTAACAATGATAACCATCGTGGGGAAATTATCATGCTAAGAATGGTAACCACTTTCGGTGGTAATCATGGCAAAGATAATAGAAGTGGAAATTGCAAGAAGAGAAGGTCATTTAGCCCAATTTTGTTGTGCACCAAAGTCAAGTCTAAAATTTGGGACGGTGGCACCAAAGGTGAATGTGGACAAAACAAAGTCGTTGGTTTTAGGAAGTGCATTTTTCATGACTTCTCAAAAAAGCGAGTAAACCGAACGAAGTTAGCACACGGGTTAGTTAATTATAAATTCATGAAGTCTATACCTTATAAGATCTGGGTTCTACCCATTATTTTATCTCTCTTGCTTGCGTTCAACGTTTAAATTTGACTCCGGAGAAGTTAGACTTTGACTTATTGGTTGAAACGTTAGTAAGAGCCTTTCATATCGCTTACTATTTTTAAATCTTGTTTGATTCAAATAAACACTTTCACGTTAATTGTCGATCTTATCTTTTAAAAATACTTGCCTTTGATGTGATTTTAGGAATCAATTGGTTAACTACTCATCATGCTTTTCAGAAGGTTGTTAGCTTTTATATTCATAACCAACTTTGTTGTGCGAATTCAAGTAACCAAACTACTAAAGTCAATTATTGTCATATCAAGCCATAAGTAAAGAGCCCGAACCTTTCGTTGTTGACTTCCTTGTGTGGAGTGCAAGAAGCGGACTTTACGTCAGAGGCGACATCGTGAATGAAGATGGCAAGTTTATAGGTATCATTGTGAGGTGCTATCTAGGTTAAGGGATAAAAGTCACAGTTGGTATCAATGTGACGTACTATCCAAGTCTTGGATGAGAGTCACAGTTTTGAATGATATTTCTATTATTAATAAATTTCTTGACGTATTCTTGAAGATTTCCTAGCCTACCCTAGAACGTGAAATCAAATTTTGTATTGACCCCGATCTAAAAACCCATTTCTTAAAACCTCAAATATTTCTTCAACTAAAAGGATGCATTTACGAGGATTATGATAAAAGTCATAATAAAAGCATTGGACTAATGAAAATCATGGGTATATGAAGTATTAGTAAGTGTTATGATGAGTTATGTTGGTTATTATGTGAAAACATGAAAGTTTCTTAGAAATCACAAAGAGTTGAAAATCAGATTTTGGTGAAAAACGTAACATGAAATTCAATTGACCATATCTCCTATTATATTTTGAATTTTTGAGTGTGGTAAAGTCCTAGAGTTAGATCTATGAGTTACCTAACTAATCCAAGTGGAATTACTGGAAAAGGTGTTGTAGATTTTGTGTGGACTGATTTTAGCAAAGGAGTGCAAAGCTGCAAAAACTGAAAAAGCTGCTGCCATGATTTTAGAGGGGCTGTTTCGGCCACTTGAATTATGAGAAAAATTCTAGCCTTTTGGGACATAATGTTATATGGTATAAAGTACCTCCTGTCCAAAAATGAGCTCATTCTGACTTAAAATGAGCAAGTTATGACTATTTCAATATTTAGATTTTTAAAATGAAAAACGCTATAACCGGAGTTCTATAACTCCGATGACCATGAAATTTAAATTGGAAGCTCACGTTAACATGTGTAAGGTCCTGTCAAGATTTGGGAATTTTTGGAGTTAAACTTGAGGTAGCTAATTTCTTAAGGAATTAATTAGAAATTAATTTTTGAAAAATAGTAAATGAATTTTAAAATTCCGAGAAAATATATTTTCATTATGGGACTATATTATGCTAAATTCCAGAAAAGAAATATTTTTGGGACTGATTTGGTATTTTCATGAAAATAGTTTAATTCTGAACATATGAGTTAAATATGTTATGTGAAGTAACAAAGTTGAAAATAGGATTTTATGGCTAGAGAAGAATCGTATATAGAGTATATGCATATTTTTTGATGAGGATTTGATAATTGATGATGATATCTTATGAGTATGGCATTTTTGAATGATTAAATGCATTATATGGTAAAGCGTAAACAATCGAGATAAATTGTTTATAAATTTAAGAAGTGATTAAAATATTGTTATAATATTAATGATATTAGATTATGAGATTATTAAGTGATTGATAACATGGGGATATTCTTGAATCTCGGATAAATTATAAATGTTTAATATTTATCCTTTATCTCATTTGATTGATTCTTTATATCATTATCCTCATGCTTATATTATGTTGAAAGTCATCTCGTGGCTGTAGTGCATAGATGGACTTGGTATGATTATGACCGTGGATTGTTCTAAGATAATCATAACCGTAATTGAAAACACGATTATCTTTGGTCAGTAGTGCATGGATAATTTTGTGGTCGTGATACTAATGAATACACGATTATCTTTGGCCGTAGTGCATGGATAATTTGTGGTCGTGATACTAATGAATACACGATTATCTTTGGCACGTAGTGCATGGATAATTTGTAGTCATGATACTAATGAATACATGATTATCTTTGGCACGTAGTGCATGGATAATTTGTGGTCGTGATACTAATGAATACACGATTATCTTTGGCCGTAGTGCATGGATAATTCGTGGTCGTGATACTAATGAATACACGATTATCTTTGGTCGTAGTGCATGGATAATTTGTGGTCGTGATATTAATGAATACACGATTATCTTTGGCCGTAGTGCATGGATAATTTATGGTCGTGATACTAATGAATACACGATTATCTTTGGCCGTAGTGCATGGATAATTCGTGGTCGTGATACTAATGAATATCCTTGGCCCAGAAAGTGCGGGGATGATTCGATGATATGGATTAATTATTGAAGTCGAGTCTCAAAGAATGAAATATTAATTCATGGATGTGGTAAAAGTCATCTTCGGTAGTAGTGCATTGATAGACTTGGTATGATTATGACCACGGATTATTCAAAGATAATCACGAGTAGATTAAAAACACGAATATCCTCGCCAAGAAGTGCATGGATAATTCGTGGTCGTGATACTATTAAAATCGCATCTCAAAGATTATTGGTTTTACAGGTTGTATATCTTTAGCTTTTGTAGTGCAAAGATGAATTGTTAATAAACATCTTTGGCCCGTAGCAAAAGATGAATTGTTAATGAATATCTTTAATTTGGATTGCAAAGATGAATTTAATGTTTTTAACGATAAAGGTATTCAAGGTATCCTCACCTCTTATCATACCAGTATCGCACCCTAATTTCGAGGGCGAAATTCCATAAGGAGGGAGATTGTGAGACCCCAGATTTTATCAATAAAGATTTAAATTTTGTGAAATAATTTTCAATATTATGGTGTGAATTTGAGATAATATTATAACAGGTAGTATTTATAAATTTTGCAAAGTATGCAAGTGGTTATGTTATATTCGATTGTTAGGGAATATTCGGTTTAGCGAGGGAATATTCAGACAACTACTCAATCATTGGTGGACCCACAATGTAAATTATTGGCTTCGGATTGAGAAAACGACAAAAATATTTTATTGAAATAATGGCGGAAGTTTTACTGGTGATATCTTGTTGAACTACTCGGTAGTAAAAAGTACGATGTCGATGTGGTTGCATAGTAAAGTATTACCGGTATTGATTATTGATGCTTATGTGAGAAGTCACTCGGTTTGATTCCATTATTATCGATTAATAATATGAATTATTATAGCGATAATGACGTTTTTGTTTTATTCATTATTATTAATGTAATAAAATGTAAACATCTTTTATATAAAAATGTAATACTTTATTAAAGTTATTCTATAAATGTAATATATTATATTTTATTATGCATAGTGTTGCATAGTGTTTTGCATATAGTGTTTTGCATAGTGTTGCATAGTGGTTTGCATAGTAAAATGTTTTATATAAATAGAATATATGATATATTTTATTTAAAAGATTTTTCTTTAAATATGGACCATCGATTAAAGTAAATCAACGGACCGCTCATGGATTAATTACTATGCATTCTATTTTCCTATAAATAGAAGCTCATTCCTTCATTATTTTCTTACGAATTCACTAAAACTCTAGAGAGAGAAATTATAGAGAGAAGCTATAGAGAGAAAATCTATAGAGAGAAAGAAGAAAGAGATTCGGTACTTCACTACTTTGATATCCGAGTGTCTTTTACGGTAAGGGATATTATTTGTTGTACCGTAAGGGTGTTATTCTTTCTTATTCATGAAGAGAACTTCTATTATTCCATTCATTATTATTCTATTGGAATAACCTGTAAAAGTGGCATACCCTATACATAACCTGTATACGCGGAATCCCCTATACTTGGTGATCTTCTTCGTTATTCCATTCTTTATTATTACATTGGAATATCCACATTCGTGTGTTTTACAGGACTGGTTCCATTGTTTATTATTCCGCATTTATTATTCTATTGGAATATCCATGCGTGTGTTTTACAGGACTGGTTCCATTGTTTATTATTATTACATTGGATCATCTGTCGCTTGTGAATTTCACACGACCGTTCCGTTATTATTATTTTGTTGGAATAACCTGTCTATGTGAAGTACCGCATGCATGGTGATTTCTTTTGTTATTCCATTCCTTATTATACCCAGTTGGTTAAAAACTTTGACTTCTATACTCCATGAAATTAGTGGAATATCCTTGATATTTGCGCTTCATCCAGTATCTTTTCATGGATCATTTGGTATAATCGTGAATCGTGATGTTATCGGTGATGTGGTAAAAGTCCTCGGTGGCCGTGTAATACATTGATGGACAATTTTGATATGATTATGACCGAGGATTTTTTAAAGTATAGTCATGACGCATCAGTTGATGATTTAATGAATATCCTTGGCCCGTAGTGCTGAGGATGATTCGATGATGTGGTTAATTTATTAAGCTGAGTCCCAGCGATAAAAATGATGAAAAACCTTTTAAATCATAAAAGATAGTAGATTTTATTCTCTACTTGACTCTTTTAATGAATTGCTTGTTTCGTTGCAGTTAAACTTGATTTTTGTTATATTGTTTCAGTTTAACACTGTTAAAGGCTAACGATAATTTATTCTTCATTATCTTAGTCATAATATTTCTTACTGGGCTAGTTGAGCTCACCCTTTCTTTCACTGTTCTCTTCAGGAAATGAGAACGTAGTGGGGACGAGTCGGGGAATGGAGTGACAGTCCAGATGATAGCATTAGTAGTCCTCACTATCCTGTGAAATAGTGTGATAATAGTTGTAATGAGGACTCCTTTTGAGTTTGTATAATATCTAGTAGACAATATTTGTATTCAAACTCACAGTTTATGTCGTATTGTACACGACACTTATATTAGTAAGTTGTATTTGAATTTATGTATCATGTAAGTGGCGACCCAAGATGGGTGACGTATACCTAATTTTGGGGGCGTCACATCCAGGATGTCAAATGTCAGTGTATTAAATTCCACATCATTATAAATGACATTCATGATTATCTGTTTTAGAAATACAGCTGCTCACTGTATATAAGATTCATTCATAACATGCACATGCACTTATTGTTTTTGTCATAATCAAATAGGGGGAGATTGTCAGGAATAAGCATGAGAATGATATTTCTATTTACATATGATTTGATTATGATATATATATATATGAATAAATATGCAAGTATGCTTGCATTAAGAAAAGCTGTAAAGTCCCTTGATAGATAATAGAAACACATGTACAAGGACTTAGAATGAATTGATCAAATGTGTTAGGTTGATCCTACATAAGTAAAACAGCTTTGTAAAGTCCTTAAAAAGAAATGATGTACAAGGACTATAAATATAGAAAGATCAAGCATGTTAGGTTGATCTTATGATGTAATAGATAGGCTTGTCTAATCGTTGAGCACTGCACCAGAAATCGTAGTCTGCCAGGAGAGTCAAGAATAACTCTAGAGCTATCGAGGCAAAATCGTAGTCTACAAGATAGTAGATCTCAGAGTTCGTAGACTGCCAGGAGAGACGAGGAAGGATCGTAGTGTGTCGAGTAGCACTTCCTCGGAGCCGTAGTCTACTGAGGAAGTCATGTTTAGAATCATAGAGACAGCCTGCTTACGAGCTGACCGAGCATCTGCCAAAGCCAAGTCAAGAATCGTAGACTACACTCAAAATTGTAGAGTCTACTAATCATACCAAAGGCAGAGATCGTAGTCGAGCAAGATCAGATGAAGACAACAAGCACAACGATAGAAATCGTAGTGTCAAGATCTGATCTCAAAGTTGCAGTGTCTGCACAGCCAAAGCTAAATCGTAGAGTGCAGAACTAAGACCTCAACAGATGTGCTCACTATGCCAAAGTAAAATCGTAGAACAAATATGATTCTCAATAAATAAGCACTCCCTGAATATCCTAAAGAATGAAACCTCTGGTTGGATCTCACTTTAAGAAAGCCAGAGAGCACTCAACGAATGGCATGCAAGCTAACAGAAGACCTAAGCAACAACCCAATCAACATCTAGATTAAGTTATGAAGCCATTTGAGATGAAGTCTTTCACAAAAAGATCAGAGGAAGACTTTTGTAACTGACTAAGGAAAGTCAGCATATCCAGTAGCTGTCAAGTGAAAAGATGACAACGATCTTGGAAGTAACCAGAATCGTAGTGTTTGCCAAACAAAGAAGGAACTGATGGAGTACACACTGAGATACTGGTCAGCCTTTGAATAATAAGGCAAAAGTGATTAAGCATTGGGTCAGTCCATTGATGATAAGTGAACGGGAGATCACAAGGAGAAAGCGAGCTGGACACGCCACAAATCTGAAGTGTCTTATTATTCAAAAGAGGCCAGAGCAAGGAATCAAGCCATCAGTACCTAAGAATAGTCGAGGCAAACAGAAATGATGAAGCACTGCACAAAAAGAGGAAGAGATGTTCTACACTGAAGATCAAGTGAACAATCCTCAAGATCGTAGTGTTGTCTCTACCAGTCAACAAGACACTACGATCAGGTCCATGAAGACATGCATCAGAAAATTGTAGAGTTTGAACAACTGAGGATTGAAGCATTGTCAACGGTTCAATCTGAAGAATGGCATTCGAACAAAAGCTTATTGAGAGCATCGATGCAAGGACAACCTCTGATCGAGAAATCAGAAGGGTGAAATAAAGTCGTCAACCTGCCCAAGATATCAAAGTGACATATCTGATAGGGTGGGTGAAATAGTAGACTGTAGTGTCAGGAAGTCAGAAAAAGATGTCATGTCACATCTGCAGTCTGCACCAAATAACTCGAGATCTGCAAAGTAATTTGAATAGCTTTCAATGGCTACTTTCCAACGGGAAGATTGGGAAGCAATATAAATCAACAGAGCTTCAAAGATCAAGGGTGTTGATGATTGTGAAGTTAAAGAATCGTTGAGTTGGTGAATGCTATTATTAACTCTATGAGTTCCACCAAAAAGATCAACAGAATAAGTCTTAGTGACAGTAAGACCACCAAGGTGGAAGTGAAGCAACTTCGAAGAAGAACTCAAACAGATCAAAGCTTCACTCAACAAAGATGAGAATGCCACTGAAGATGGCAGCCAAGCTGAGAGCCGAGAAGGCCAAGAAGATAGCATTCAGAAAAGTGGCTGAGTACAAAGAAGATCAAGAGAGCCACTCTGCAGATCACCATGAACCGAAAGCTGAAATTGAAGAAGTGCAGAACCATATCTGCAAAGTATTCAAGAAGGGTTCAGGGATTGCTAAGTGCCAGAAAAAGACTACTAAAAGCACAGAGACTTAGCAAATCCAGATGGTGATGGTGCACAGCTGGCATCAGATGAAGATGAGCTGAAGAGAGTAAAAATCAGCTGCACCAAAGAAGATGTGGTCCAGACTCAAAGCAGAATTCAAAGAGGACCATATCAAGCTGCTAAGTACAAGAGATGTCCAGAGCTTAATGACATCTTAGCAGCTAAGCACCAACACCACCAATAACAACAACTACAACAACAAGAAGCCAGGGCCTGAGGGGTCCTTGTCCGGAGGGACTAAATGAAGTTCCAAGGCTGCTGGGCTTGAAGAGTTTCTAGGGAACTAGAGAAGTTCCAAGGCTGTTGGCCTTTGAAGAGATCTTAGTGAACTGAAGTCCCAAGGCTGCTGGCCTTGAAGGAATCTTAGTGATTCAGGGTGCTGCCCTTCCTTAGTGGAAATCCTGCTAGTTGAAAGCAGAAGAGTGGATTAGGAGCTTGAGTCTCTGAGCCACTTAAAACCCCTTGTGTCTTTTACTTTATGGCATTTACATTATGTACATTAACTGTTATAACTGGTATGTATGTTTTAACTGCTTACCATGGAACTAACTCTACGAACAATATATGTATGACTATGATTATATCAATGAAGGGGATTTTTTTACTTATTCCGCTGTGCTTGAAAAGATTCTTATGTTTGTCACTTGCTAAATTATTAGCAAAACGAAATAAATCAGAAAAGTATTTAAATTTAAAAATGATCTATTCAACCCCCCCTTCTAGATCTATTGTGCCTACTGGAAACTAATAAATTGTTCTAGGCATACCATGCAAACATACAATTTCCCTAAAGAAAAAATCAGCTATATGGGATGCATCATTAGTTTTATTGTGACTACCCGAATTTTTATAAATTATTAAAATAGGAATTTAATAATTAAAATTCTTATTATGAGATGTTTTGAGTTTGAGCATGTATATATACATGCTCTATATATTTTGAAATATTTGATCTGGTATGAAGAGAAATATATAATCATATATTGGGAAAGTGAGATTTAATAGTTAAGTTAACTATTGAAGAAATTAAATGAATTTTATAGTTTATTTTAAATATTTATTGAATTAAATAAATATTTTAAATAATTTATTTATTGAGAAAAATAAATAATTTATGAAATTGTGGTATAATAATTTAGTTACATGTGTATAATAATTTCAGCTAGACGAATATTGAAAGATGTTCATGAAATTCAAGCATTTCTTGGAAAGTTATGCCAAACCAAATTGTTTTGGTGCGGATTCAGATGTTGAAAAGCTGCGGTGAACAACCCTATAAAAGGGGACATGTTATCGGAGACAATGGTTCCGAAAGTAACGCATATAGTCGTTACGATGTTAAGATGTAATACGTTGTGCGCGATGTAAGGGTACGATAAGCTGATCACCTAGAGTACTTACAGAGAGTGTTTTCAGTCTGTGGGATTGCTAAACATTCTGTTAAAGATGGTTTACAGTGGTGATGCACTGTTAAACCTGGAGAATAGTTCAAGGTCTGTATAGTCTTATAACTGTTAAAGGTTCAAGTTGAAATACTTGATAACCTAGGGACGTAGTTCAAGGTCTTATGACCCCTCAACATGATTTGGAATCTTTTAAATTCCTGTTATTCATATCGCTTCCCAATTATTGAGAAATTATGGAAGATTCTTATGATTCTAAAAGGTGAAAGTGAAAAGGATGAGAAAATTAAGTAAAGCATAATAATTCCAAGAAAGAAATGAAATTCCAGAAAGAAAAGGAATGTGAAACTCTTAACAGAGGATGAGGTGAGGAATATGATGATATTAGAAAGATCCTTAGAGAAATAATTTGGTTGCAGAATCCAATGAATGAATAAAGTATTAACGTAAAATTTATTTTGATAGATTGATTGAATGAAGATTAATAAATAAAATTTTGAGGACGAAATTCTTAGAAGAAGGGTGAATGTAATATCCCGAGTGTTTATGAGTTGAGTATATGATAACGATCCTTAGAGAAGGAAATGAATGGGTTAACGAATATGTGATACTCAAATATAATTGAGTCTAAGTAAATGTTATGAAATAAAACTTACAAAAATTTATTATGAAGAATGGTTTTAGTGGTAATAAATAAAACCTATAGTAAGGTAATGTGTTGAAGATATTCAACGATAAATTTTGAAAAGAGATTTGGTGAAAACCGAGTAAGGGAGGTTTCGTTGATTCCGAGGACGGAATCCTTATAAGGAGGGAAAGATGTGATAACTCAAATTTTTATAAATTATTAAAATAGGAATTTAATAATTAAAATTCTTATTATGAGATGTTTTGAGTTTGAGCATGTATATGTACATGCTATATATATTTTGAAATATTTGATCTGGTATGAAGAGAAATATATAATCATATATTGGGAAAGTGAGATTTAATAGTTAAGTTAACTATTGAAGAAATTAAATAAATTTTATAGTTTATTTTAAATATTTATTGAATTAAATAAATATTTTAAATAATTTATTTATTGAAAAAAATAAATAATTTATGAAATTGTGGTATAATAATTTAGTTACATGTGTATGATAATTAAATTAAAGCAAAGGTAAATTTTATTCTTTGAAGATTTAATTTAATTAAATTAAATGAGTTGTTTAATATCAAAGAAAATAAGTAATTAAATAAAGTGATGTTTAAGTATAATTTATTAATTAAATTAGATATACAATTATTTATTAATCATCAGAATAATTATAATAAAAATTATAATTATTATAATTATTATAATGGTAAGCGATTTAAGTTGGTGGCATGTGTAACAAATAAAAACTATATGATACAATATTATTAAAATAATCTAGTTTGAGGAATAAGGAGGTAGCCAAACAAGGCCTTGTGGCCTTTGGCTTATTTAACTGACGCCTTTTGTTTTTTTTTCTATACTTCTTTTTTTTGTGACGCCCCTAAAATAGGTATACATCACCTATTCTGAGTCACCAAATACATGGTACAGAATACAAATATAATCTTAAATATACAACACGAGCTATGAGTTTTAACAAATATTGTCTTCTAGACAGTATTCAAACTCAAAATAAGTCCTCAATACATTTATTAACACACTATTTCATAGAATAGTGAGGACTACTAATACTATTATCTGGACCGTCACTGTGACAACCGAGATTTTGTAATTTAATTTTAATATTTATTGGATTGAATAAATATTTTTTGATGAATTAATTATTAGATTAAATAATTAATTGATGAAGTTGTGGTAGATTAATTTAATTATATGTGTTATAGTATTAAATTAAAGTGGAGAATTTTATTATTCAAGTATGTAGTTATGTGAGCTTATTGTATTAAAAGAAATATTTAATAAGCCTAATAGTATTTTTAATTAATTTAATAATTAATTAGAGATTTAATAATTGACATTATTAATAAATGAGAAATTTAATTTTGTGACTATATGAATTAATGAGAAATTTTTATATTTTATTTAAAATAAATTAAATAAGATATTAGATTTATTTTATAAAGGGGTGTGACATTTTTCAAACTATATTATAAAGGTTTTATTAAATTAAATGGGTATAAGCTTTGTAATGATAGCCAAACATGGCCTAGATGGGAGTTGAGGGCAGTTACCCATAACTGAGTAACTGACCACAACGCGTCAGTTCAATTAGTTATATTATACGTCTTCCTTCCTTTTTCTTTCATTATTTGGCTAAGTCTGTAAAGTAGAAACAAAGAGAGTTTGAGAAATTTTGAGGGAGATTGTGAGTGGTGTGATTGAAGTGGTATCTGTAAGAGAGATTGTTATCTTCACTCACTTTACGCTTTGGGTAAATTCTTCAACCCATTATTATTATTTACGTTGTTAAAATTTTTATAAAATATGGCTCTCAAATTTCTGTAAAATCTCTTAGTTGGAGATTGTTTGACTATGTGAATTTATACGTGATCTTATGTCATCATAGCATGTTTTAATATATATTGTATATGATTCCATATCATCAGTTTTATAAAATTTCACAGTATATGATTACAGAGTATGTTATATGGCCATATGGCCCTTATACGTAAAATTAATATGTCAAACATAAATTGTTCTGCAAAATTCATAGTGGTATATGATTATGCATGCTAAAACGAAGTAAAGAAAACTTGAATGGATGGATTTGGTGTTATAACGAATCTGTGGCATTGAAATTTTATGATTTATGTTCAAAACCTTCAAGAACATCAAGAACAGTGAAATTTACATATTTTAATTCTGTAATTATGTATTTTAATGGGTTAAAATCACTCTATAAATGTTGGGTAATGATTAGGTATGAATTCTAACATGTGGGTATGTTAAATTGGTGAAATTAATGATCATGTAGTGTTTATTTCGCTGAACTCTGTGTTCTTCGCGAACTGAGAATCAAAATCTGGAGTTTTATTGTGTGGCGCCAACTCCGTAATCGAAGTCCAGGGGCCGCAGTGGGCTAAGTCTCAATCGCAGTAAGGTTACTACGCCAGAATGCCAAGACATAGTACAACAGTGGCGCCGTAGCGCCACTTAGCAGAATGGCCCAGAAATGAGTTTTTAAAATGTTTAAGTCTAGCAATGTGTTATTAACTTAATCTAACGAACATAAAAACTTGTTAGACATATAATAAGGTGATAAAATAAATTCTTAACACGTCCATAACATAATTACGTGTGAATTAAACGATTGAATGCATAGTTAGCTTATTGTTCGTGAAGTCTTAATTTTGACAATAAGTGTAGTAATTGACTAAGTATAATCATGAATTCGAGTTAAACCAAAGAATAACTTGTGATGTTTAGTACGTTATAATTAACTGGTATAGGATTTAAATCAAGGAATGAGTTTAATTAAAGTGTAATCTACGCACGAGGCAAGTTTCCTAACCTACTTGTTATCGTTATATAAGTTGATAAATTCACCTTTCTACATTGAGCAAGTTCTCATTATTATTGATCAAGTCTGTTTTGTTATATCAAAGTTTATTAATCTTTCAAGCATGATGCTGCTATACAATACTTATTCTATTGTATACTTTATGAGATTTTATTCAAATTAAGTTATCAATTACTGTTAAACCTTGTTAGACTAGCGAACCCTTAATGATTCGACTAGTCCATAGTTGATGAGCGTTTTAAATTTCAGAACCCTTGATGAATTATCCAAACCAAACTTCCTTTGGTGCGAACTCTAATGTCAAACTGAGATGAACAACCCTGTATAGGGGATTATTTATACGTTAGCGTTAATATATTGTGCACAGTATGGTACTAAGGGCTGATCCCCCTAAGTACGAGAAAAAGAGCCCATAGTCTTATGACTGTTAAAGGTTTCAAGTATAAACACTTGACAACCTAGGACATAGTTCAAGGTTATGACCCTCAGAAGTTCTTTTGTCTCTTGTTATTCATTCTTGATTCAAAAGTTGAGTTTTCTATTTCAGAAGTCTTTAATTTATTCGCATGTTATTATTCATTGTTATACTGTTATACTTGTGGGCAATCATGCTTACTCTTGCGTAATAATAACATTGCAGTTAAGAACGAAAGAGCAGACGAGCCTTCCACTAGTAAAGGCAAGGGCAAGATTAGAAAGTAATGAAGATTGATTATTTATGTGGTTATGTAATGATATTAGACTTGATGTTCCTTAAGACTTATTATTTGTTTATGATTTCGCACAGATGTTTAAGGTTAGAGCAACCTGGGATTTTATTTTATTTATTATGCAGTTGTTGTAACCCCATAATGGGAGATTTATTTATTATTTCTATCTATTGCATGGTTTGCATTTATTTATGGGTAGATAGATAGATGATATTTGTACAATGAACACCAAATCTTGTGGAAATGGAAGTACCAGTTTTGGGAGTGTCACAGTCACTCCGTTCCCCGACTAGTCCCTGCTACGTTCTCATTTCCTGAAGAGAACAATGAAAGTAAAAGGGTGAGCTCAACTAGCCCAGTAAGAAATATTATGACTAAGATAATGCAAAATAAATTATCGTTAGCCTTCAACAATGTTAAACTGATACAATATAACAAACATAAAGTTTAACTGCAGCGGAATAAGCAATTCATTAAAAGAGTCAAGTAGAGAATAAAATCTACTATCTTCTATGATTTAAAAGGTTTTTCATCACTTTTATTGCTGAGACTCAGCTTAATAAATAAACCACATCATCCCTGCACTACGACCAAGGATATTCATTAGTATCACAACCATAAATTATCCATGCACTACGGGCCAAGGATATTCGTGTATTCATCAATGGTCATAATCATGCCATAAAACAATTCATCTTTGTACCCTTGGCCGAAGAGAATCCATAGCCTTAATCATACCAAAAACTATCCATCAATGCACTACGGGCCAATGAGGACTTTTTCTACATCATTTGTAACATTATGGTCATGATTATACTGAATAATCCCTGGTCATAATCATACCAAGTCCATCTATGCACTATAGGCCATAGATGATTTTCAACATAATATAAACATGAGAATGATGACAATGATATAAGAATTCAATAAAACAAGTTCAAGAATTAATTTATCCAGAACCAATAACGTCCAAATTGTCAAAGATGATATCTTTCGCCAGGAGTAAAATTCAAGAATGCTCGGGAAGAATATTTCCATGAAAAGATATGGATGAAGTGCAAATATCAAAGATATTCCACTAATTTCATGGAGTATAAAAGCCAAAACTTTAACCAACCGAGTATAATAAAGAATGGAATAACAAAAGAAATCACCCAGCATGCGATAGACCACACGCATAAAAGTTATTCCAATGTAATAATAAATAACGGAACCGAGTCATGCAGAATGCATAGATAGGATATTCCAATGAATAATAAATAATGGAACAAGTTACAGAACGCATACGCATGTGATGTTCCACCGAATAATAAAGAATGGAATAATGTAAGAATTTCACCATGTATGCAGACTTCACATACAAAGTTATTCCAACATAATAAAAAGAATAGAATAATGTAAGAATTTCACCAAATATACGCTAAGATTAGATAGATAAAAGTTATTCCAACATAATAATAAAGAATGGAATAATGTAAGAATTTCACCAAGTATAGGGTAGTCCATGCGTACAAAGTTATTCCAATATAATAATAAAGAATGGAATAATGTAAGAATTTCACCATGTATGCGATTAGATTGAGCAGACAAAGTTATTCCAACATAATAATAAATAATGGAATAATGAAGAATTTCACCAAGTATATGAGATGCATGACAAAGTTATTTCAACATAATAATAAAGAATGGAATAATGTAAGTTCTCTTCATGAATACAAAAGAAATAATACCCTTACCTTAGAAGAAACTGGATATAGGAGTAAAGAAGTAGCGAGAATACTTTTCTTCTTTCTCTATATAGTTTCTCTCTCTAAAGTTTCAAGAGAATTAAGAAAAATAATGAAGGAATAAGCTTCTATTTAGAGGAGAATGGTGAATAGTAACTAATTCATGAACGGTCCAGATTGATTTACTTTTAAGCAGACGGTTCATATTAATTTACTATCAGTATTAATAAAATATTCTAATAAAACAAAATCTTTTAAATAAAATATAAAATATTCTATTTATAATTTAATAAAACGAATAACTTTATAAAAGTATTACATTTTATATAAAAAAGATTTTACTATACAAACACTATGTAGGTACTATGCAAACACTATGCATAATAAAATATTATATATTCTATTTATAGTCTAATAAAACGAATAACTTTATAAAAGTATTCATTTTATATAAAAAGATTTTACTATGCAAACACTATATGTGGTCTTATGCAAACACTATGCATAATAGAATATTATAAATTTATTTATAGTCTAATAAAACGAATAACTTTATAAAAGTATTACATTTTATATAAAAAATATTTTACTATGCAAACACTACGCAAGCATTTATGCATAATAGAATATTATATATTCTATTTATAGTCTAATAAAATGAATAATTTTATAAAAGTATTCATTTTATATAAAAAGTTTTCTCGTTTTATTACATTTATAATAATAATAAAACAAAACTTATCACCTTTATTATAATTCACAATATTAATCGACTGTGTCGTTCCCAGAAAGAGGGGCTTTCCAATAAGGATTTCTCCCTATCAAAAGCGCAATTAGGTGACCAAACCTCTCCTTGATGTAACTTCTAGACATCGTTAATATTGCAAATAATAATATTAATAACTTTGTTATCTCAATTATTAATTTAATAATATATCAAATATCGACAATAATTGAATCAAATAACGTGAGATACTACGCAACAACCATTTGTAGCAATAATTGAACAAAACCGAGTGACTTCTCATGTAAGCATCAATAATCAATACCGTGGTGCTACTACGCAACCAATGCCAGACATCGCATTACTTTACTACCGACTAGTTCAACAGTTTTAACGGTAAAACTTCCGCCGTTATTTTCATAAAAATATTTTTGTCATTTTCTCAATTCGACAATAATTCCGTTGCGGGGTCCACCAATGATTGTACCGTCGTACGGATATTCCCCGACACAACGAATATTTTATATCAACTTGCTTACTTTGTAAAAATTTTCACATATTACCCATAACTTTAAACTTTTATCAATTTAAGTATTTACCAAAATAGAAAAAATTGAATACTTTTATTTCATAAAATTCGGGGTCTCACATTTTTACTCAACAATTTCAATAGAAATTTAAAGGATAAGTAACTCGCTAGAAAATCTTAGCATTGATACTAAATGATGGACTCCACGGCATGCTTGCGTGAGGTGGTCGTCGCCCGGATCGTTTCTAGCACAGTTGATAGAATGGAACTCTCTCGACACCTCAACTCAATGTCTATATTGAGACGAGAACCTTGGTACAATCGATCAAGCAATGAAATCTACGATGAATGGAACACTAACGACGCCTAAACCCCGTGTTTATATTGAAACAGGAACCTCAACACAATCGACGATTAATGCAGTAGAAGATGCCACACACAACTATGCAATGTTATATGATAAGTCAAATTGAATGTCAAAGAATTAACTAAGAAAAATACTTAGGAATTCTTTAAAGAACCAAAAGTAGAATATTCTCACAAGTAGAATAAATCTGAATATTATTGAATTGTTGTATGAATTACATTCATATGATTTATTTATACTAACTAAGAAAACCCTAGAATCCCATAAGGAATCAACCATTTGTTTTGGAAATAAAATCCAATCTAAAAGTATCCTAAAAATATTAGAATTATTAAAGATATAAAAGTTCCTAAAAATATATGAAAGAAATCTAGTCAAACAAGGAAAATATTGTCAAAAACGCGTCGCCTCAAAAAACGTGTTCAATTTGTCAAATGCCCGGCGCGAGGCGCGCTAGTCTTAGCCTAGAGGTGGCACGTGGAGCGCTACCTTGGCAGAGACTCGGATGGCCTGAAGCAGGCAGCGCTGTCTTGGCGTGTTAAGGTGGCGTGGGGCGCGCTGTTCGAACGTGGGGTTCACCACTTTTGCAGAAGTTTTGACACCTTAGCACAGGGTGCACTCCTTTTTGTATTGCACTAGCGCGGGTCGCGCCGTATGACAAGAAGCTCTCGAAATTCTTGGCTTGGATCCAACACTTCTATCATATTCACGAGTTTAATCTCTAACTCCAATGTCTTCAAATTTGCTCATTCATCCCTCTAAGCTCCTTGAATAAGCTCATTAATTCTTTCCTTGAAGTGTTTAGCTCATCCTCTCATAACGGGTCCTACTGGAAATTGCACCGGATCTGATCCATGGCCTCCATTTGCATCCACGCTAACCATGTCCTCATCAACCAGCCTCAACCAACCATCATTCCCACCACACTCCCAACATTTTCACAAGTACAAATACTAACTATCCCGAGCCACGCCCAACGAACAAGCCAACAAGTACAACCAATGCAAGGTTTGCCTGATGCAAGTGTACACCATCCGATCTCCTTCCCATATACACCGCCAACGCAACAATACATCACAACCCCAAAGAGAGTCCATATAACAAGTTAGTATATGACGAAAGATGATATGTTTGACGTAATCAACCAACTCCGAAGACAGATAACTAGACCTTTATAATTGGACTTCACTCCACTATATCTGACAAATATAGGGAGACAGCCTTACCCAGCAGGGTATATTAAGCACCCTCCACAGTTCCCGAAGTACAATGGAGAGAAAGGGAATGTGAGAGAACATATAGCCAGGTTTGTAAAGTCAATGTCTCCGTGGTTGGGTTATGATGAAGTAATCAACCAAAACCTCTTACTCCGTGAGTTCAATAAAATGTTCACAGATAGTGCATTCAATTGGTACTACAATCTAGAGAAAGGGTCAGTCCAAGATTGGGACGATTTAAAGTTAATTATAATTTTTTAAGAAGTTTTTTTATGTACAGAAACAGTTGACCATCGTGGAGATAATGAGATTCAAAAAAAAGCCAAATGAGGAGCTGCCAGATTGCATAGACAGATTCAGGGCTCAGGCGCTAAAATGTGTGGAGCCGATTGAAGAGAAGAATCTAGTGAGCATATGCAATAATGGTTCCCTAGATGCCTTTAAGCTCCACTTAGTCACTAAAGCATGTGATTCCTTTTCAACACTCTCATCATTTGCACAAAACTTGGGAGGAATTATGACCTTGCCCGTAAGAAATACAACTGTTACGTGGAAGGGAAAAAGGACGACTAGTGTGGCTTTAGTAGACTTTAGGCAAAAGCCACAAGGGGTCAAGAGGGAAAAGAATAGAAAGAATGAAAAGAATCGAGGAAATCCAGGAGACAAGTTTTTAGGATTGCCAATCCCAGAGGCTATTACGTGCAGCGAGAAGGCATTCAAGGATTTATACGAGCAATGGGTAGAACATGGAGTTGTAAAACCTCCAAGGCCTATATTTGTTGTAACGAAAAAGATGAAGAGGAGACAAGACTTCTGTGTATACCACCAATACGTTGGATATTCCATTATGGATTATTATAGTTTGCGAAGGATCTACCATAAGAAGTTAGCGGTAGGAGAAATCAAATTGGAAAAAGGAAACAATGTGTTGGACAAGCCACTGCCTAACCACAAGGGGAAAGAAACGTGTAACACTATTACTCATAGTAAAGCACCAGAAGGAAGAGAAATAGAGATAATGGAGAACACAGAAGTAATGGAAGAAGATTCTGATCTAGGTCTGTAAGTAACCACGTTGATGAACGAAGCTAAGTTTAGGAAATTTTTTATTTAGATCGGATTAACCAAAAAAGCTAGGATAGAAGCGACCAAGGCAATCATCAAAGCTGTCGAATAACAGAAGACTTGCATGGCAGTCAGCAAAGGGTTTGTGAAGACAGTGGAGGAGGAAGAGAACAAAATCAGTTTCTTTAAGGCTGATAGAGAGGTGAGATACCCACATAATAGACCACTATATGTGACAGCAATAATTAATGGCATAGAAGTGCGGAGAGCGTTCATCGATAATAGAGCGTCTGTAAATATCATGTAGGGGTTCGGCACATAAAACGCAGCGAAAATATAAAAATTCAAAGCAATTTCCGAAACCCAAAAACAGGATCCATGCGAAAAATAATTAACTTAGTTGTTTAGAGATTATTCCGAATATGAAAAACGAGAATCTGAAATTGATGCGCTCGAATCCTTAACGCAATTCCTCACGAAACTACGTCTCTATAGTATCCACGCGAACGCCGCACGAACCATTGAACGATTCTGCAATAAGAGGAACTTGCATGATTAGCCACCAAAGGAACCTTTATGAAATCAGATGTTTTCTCTCTAGCCTCTCTCTAAGAAAGCGACTAGGGTTTTCAAGTTATGATCTAACCCTAAGTAGGCTGCTTATATATCCTATATATAGTAGTTAAATGGAATTAATCAAAACCTAATTTCATAAAATCCGAATTTATATATATATATAACTTAATTAAGTCTTAATTAATATACATATATACAAACTTTCCTTTTAATTTAAATTCATGATTTAAATACTATTAATTATATTAATATATTTAAATCCTTAAAATTTAAATTTATTCCCTTTAAATTACGTTCTATGTGTGTGACCTATAGGTTATTATCACGTTGGCAATAATTTTAAAATCATATTATAAAATTATAAACAGTGAAAAAGATTCAAGTAATGCATCATCGCTACCCAAGTAATAATAAGATCGATGATTCGATGCAACCTTTTAGTGACCAATGTTTCAATGTAATTTAATCCTTTTAACCTTAATATCCTAGATTAAACTCGAGTCATGGAATGTGTCATACTCTTAATAATTTAATCTAAGTTTTCTTGATCAATGAGTAGACTATATGAAACAAATCACTATTTGAGCATGGCCATGCATTTCATAGTCCTACTCAATCAAGAGGCCTATGGATATCACCCCTAATATATATGAGGGTTAAATACATCTAGATCACTCATATTCCTCACACGATTCATGATGTACCCAATAATCACCTTTATAGTCCACCCTATTAAAGGTGACATTTGATGATATCAAAGTACATAAATTTCCGTGTAGTAATATAGTGATTTCAGGTCGGAGGACCATTACATCATTATCACTATGAAAATTTCTAATGACACTTCGCATAATGCTCCACATAGAATTCTCATGGTGGGTCCATCCCAAAGACATCGTTATCTCAACATGTACCTATGCATTGACTTAATATCTCATATATTTATGACCAATGAGATTTGGTCATCAGTCAATCCACATACTAGTCTCAATGCATCAATGTTGTCCCATCAACAATGATACTCGACTAGGGACATTTAAGAACAATGATACTAATTGTAATTATATAATCTCATGTTCAAGTCACATACTTGAAACCATATAATTTGTATCATTATTCTAAGGAATTTTATTATGTTAACAATTATATAACGCAGTAAATAAAACCATAATAAAATCATTCATTTATTCAATCAAATATAATATCAAAACGTTAAGCAATTATATCAAATAATTGGCCTCTAGGGCATAAACTCTAACATATCATGCCCTACATTGTCTTTAAATGGTTAGGTCTGCCAGAGAAGAAGATTGTGAAGGAAAAGATAAACATCATGGGGTTCGCAAAACAAAGCACGAGGACCCTCGGATACATCATGGTAGATATGCAAGTGGGGAAGATCCGGGGACCTGTGATGTTCCATGTAGCAGAGGTTGACGCAACATATCATGTGTTGCTAGGAAGAGCTTGGCAGAATGACTATGGGCTGGTGCCATCAATTTTTCACCAGTGCATAAAGGCAATTTAGAAAGGAAAGGAGGTTAAGGTACTAGTGACAAGGAACCCACTTTGGACCGGAGGAGGCACATATCACGAAAGAAACTTTCTTCGATGATGTCACCAAAGAAATAGAAAACCATATTGCCAAGCCTGATTCTCTGAAGCTAGCAAGTTGGGAGGAGGTGCAGGAGGACAAGTTTGTGCTTGTGAAAAAGGAAAAGAAGCTAACCTTAGAACAAGGTGAATGTTCCAAAAATAAGAAACCTGTAGTGGTAGATGTAGAGAAAGAAGAAAAAGAACAAAGGAAGTGGGTATCAGACTTAGAGGATGTTAGAAATATAATTAACGCCAAACGGATAGCCCAATCGGAAGCTGACAAAGTAAATAAAAGAAAAGAAGAACAGTAGACAAAGTTAGAAAGAGTTATCAAAGTCGATGGAAAGATAGTGTTCCGCTTGTGACGGTGCAAGGGGGTGGAGCTCGATGGTTCACCCAAACTTGAGGGCTCAAGAGGTGACCCCCACTCCTGTAACAACGAAAAGGAAAAAATCATGCAGCAGAAGGTAAAACCAACTCCGAAATGCTTTGAAAACTGGCTAAAACCTTAACAAAATGAATTGGAGGATGTCGATCTGGCAACAGGAGAAGGAAAGCCAAAGCCGACTTACATTAACAAAGAGCTGAACCCAAACTAGAAGGAAGAGCTAGTAAAGCTATTGCGAAAATATGGGGATGTATTTGGTTGGAACTATAATGAGATGCCTAGGATCGACAAAGAGTTGGTAGAGCATAATCTGAACCTAAGCCCAGAGTTAAACCAGTGAAGCAAGTGCCTCGCACCTATGCACCAGAAGTCGAAACACAAATAAAGAAAGAGATTAAGAAGTTATTAAAAGTAGGATTTATCAAGCCAATTCAACATCCAGTATGGTTATCCAGCATTTTACCGATAATGAAATCCAATGGGCAGTTATGAATATGCATGGATTTCAGAGACTTGAACAAGGCGTGCCCAAAGGACATGTACATGCTACCCAATATAGACACTTTGGTGGATGTAACGGCCAATCATGAGATGATGTCATTCATGGATGGGTTCATAGGCTACAATCAAATAAAGATGTCTATAGAAGATGCAGAGATGATAGCCTTCCGTACCCTGTTTTGGAATTTTTATTATGTAGTAATGTCATTCGGGTTGAAGAACGAGGGAGCAACCTACCAAAAGGCAATTCACGCCATCTTTCACGACATGATTCATGATACTGTGGAGGACTACGTGGATGACATAGTGGTGAAGTCTAAAAAAGAGACAACCCACATAGAGGATTTAAGAAATGTGTTTGAACGTTATCGTAGGTACAAGTTAAAGATGAATCCAAAAAAGTGCGCCTTTGGGTTGACAGCTGGAAAATTTTTGGGCTTTTTGGTGCATAACAGAGGTTTAGAGGTAGACCCAAGCAAGGCAATGGCTATTACAGATATGTCCCCACCAAAAATGAAGAAATAGTTGAAGAGCTTTCTAGGGAATGTTTCCTACCTGAGGAGATTCATGTCAGCGTTGGCAAAAGTCACGGAACCTTTTGAAAATTTACTAAAGGGAAAGACAGAATGGGAATGGGGGCAAGACCAGCAGCAAGCCTTTGAGAAAGTAAAGGAAATTTTGGCCTCGACGAAAATAATGGTAGTACCATAGAGAGGGATACCATTGCAGTTGTATATATATCATATCTACTGCAAAGTATGTAAGAGGATTGATCACACAAGAGGTAGATGGGGAAGAAAAGCCTGTGTACTACATTAGTCGAATAATCAGGGGACCAGAAACCAGGTATTCCTAGTTAGAGAGACATTGCTTGGCATTGATGTTCATCGCATAGAAAATGAGCCATTATTTTTTGGCACACAAAGTGAAGCTTGCAATAAGAACTTACCCGATCAGATACTTGCTGACTTGGCCAGCGTTGGTAGGAAGACCTGCAAGATGGATGATGATTCTTTCAGAATATGACATCAAATGCGTAACACCGAAGGCAATCAGATGCCAGGCGTTGGCAGACCTGCTTGCTCAATTTTTGAATAGAGAATATGAACCTCTCTCTGAGGATCTTCCAAGGGGAGATGTAGAAACAATTGACATGGTAGACGAAGACTCGGAGTTATGGAACTTGGCCTTTGTCGGGTCGTCCGTAGAAGGGAAAGGAGGAGCAAGTGTGGTGTTAACTACCAAGGAAGAAAAGGAAGTGGCCTTGTCATGCAAACTGGATTTCTCTTGTATGAACAATAAAGCAGAATATGAGGCGTTCATATTGGGATTACTAGCGGCTAAAGAATTAAGAGCCAAATGTCTCAAAGTAAAGGGAGATTCAAATTTGATAGTTTAACAAGTAAGAGGTTAATTCACAGTAAAAGAACTTATCTTAGCACTATTCTGAACCATGGCGCAAAAAGTGATGGAAGCCTTCAGGAAAGTAGTGATTGAGTACATGCCAAAAGTATAAAATAGACAACCTTATGGATTAGCCACAGTAGCATCTAGAGTGCATGTCAAAGGAGAAGACTTGGATGTAAAGATAATCAAAAGGACCCTCCCAACCACGGTGCTGAAATTATTCCCCAAAGATTTGACGGAAGATTGGAGACGGCTCATCAATTACAAACAAAGGAAGGGAACATATCATCAGTGGAGCTTCAGAAATATCCCATCATTAAAAGAGTATTATATCATAAAGAAGCAAATGGTGTATTGACAAGATGCTTGGGGAGGAATTAAGCAAATAAGGTTTTATACCAGGCACATGAAGAAAATTATGGATTGGCAGATATTGGGTTATATCGAAGGTTGAAATGTTAAGGGTATTATTGGCCCAAAATGAAGAAAGAAGCAGATGCACTTCAACGTTAATGTCTTTTGTGCCAAGAATACCCTGGAGAAGAGGAATGTGCTTTCATCGATGACATAACAGATTTGTGAAGCCCATATATGGAGTTTTTAAGAAGTGGTAGTCTTCCTGTCGAAAAAGAAGGATGCAGTCATGATAAAAACAAAAGCATAATGATTCTTCTTATAAAACAAAAAGTTGTTTAGAAGAGGGTTTATCTGCAAGCCCTTACGGTGTTTTAAATTAGGAGAAGCTAAGAATTTGGTCTACCAAATGCACAAAGATGAACACCAAGAGAAAGCCAAATTATATAAATATTTGGTTGATCATGGTTACTACTGGCTTAGAATGGAAGGGGATTGCTTAGATTTTGTCAAGAAGTGTCACGTTTACCAAATTCAGGGGAACTTTATTCATGATCCCGTCATGGATTTGCGAACCTTAGCAAACCATGGCCCTTTCATACATGGGGAATGGCTCTTAGAGGTCCTATTCATCTCAATTCAAAGGGTAACATCTGGATCTTGACCGCCACTTAAATGTACACAAAGTGGGTGGAAGGAATACCCTTAAATAGGGCTATGACACCAACAATGGCAAATTTTATTAAGGAGCATATTATTTGTCGTTTCGAAATCTCGAATGTCATTTTATCAGACAATGGAACTCCCTTCATCAATAGGGATGTCAAGACCCTAATAGATAGATGCATGGTGAAACATTATAAATCATCACTTTACTACCCGAAAGGCACCGAACAAGCAGAGGCCATAAACAAAACTTTGATCAAGATTCTCTTGAAAACCATGGACGATCACCCGAAGACATGAGCAGAACAATTACCAATAACATTATGGGCGTATCAAACTTCAAAAAGAATGCCTACGGGTGAAACCCCATACTTTTTAGTACATGGTGAAGAAGCTGTCTTGCCTGCCAAAATAGAAATCCCTTCAGCAAGGAAGAGACTTCGAAGCTTAGTCGAGATAGAGAACCGACCAGCTGCTCTAGAAGCCTTAGATGACTTTCGAGACAAAGATAAAGGACATTTAGAATGGTAACATGAAAAACTACGACAACAATACAATACTGCAGTGGTACCCAAACAAATTCTGGTGGGGGACTTGGTGCTCAAGATAGCGAATCAAGTCATAAGGGGAACACCAACCACCAAATTTTTCCCCAAATGGGAAGGCCCGTATAGAGTACGAGAGATCTCCAAAAGCGAAAATTGCAAAATATCTCGTCTAGGATCAGATGCTATCTCGGGCCCATTAAACCTGAAATGGGTAAAGAAACATTATATATAAGACCCCAAATTTTATAAAATGAAAGTATTCAATTTTTATAATTATTATTCTATTTAGTAAATGGTTAAATTGATAAAAGGTTAAAGTTAAGGGTGCTATGTAAAAAAATTTCAAAGTAAGTAAGTTGTCATAAAATAATCGGTGGTAAAAGTACAGTAATACGCTTGGTTGCATAGTAGCACAAGGTATTGATTATTGATGCATACGTGAGAAGTCACTCAGTTTTACTCAATTATTGCTACAGTAATTGCCGCATCATATCTCTCATATTATTTATTCAATTATTGTCACAGTATTATCTGCATAATATTTTATATTATTAAATCAATAATTGAGACAAAAAGTTATTCATATTATTATTTACAATATTGACAATGTCTAGAAGTTCTGTCAATGAGATGTTTGGTCACCTAATTGCGCGCCAATAAGGAGAAATTCTTATCAGAAAGCCCCCTCTTTCCTGGGAACGACCTGGTTGTTAAATATTATGAGTTATGATATTAATGATGAATAAGTTCGTATTGATTAAAGATAAAATTGATAATTCCATTGTGTGGGAATTATTAGTGGTGGAAATCGACATTTATTTCGATAATAATTAATGTTTGGAGGTTATATTGACCAATCGGGTAATTAACCGGATAAATGAGCAATTAATTGCTATTAATTCACATGCTTATAACTATTTGTTCACATGTGTCTACTATTGATTTGCATGATTTACTATTAGGGGAGTTGGTGCAAGATTGATAATACTTGCATGACTAAATTAAAAATGGAGGTATAGTTGAAGGTACTATACTATAATTAATTATTTCACATATTTAGAACTATTGACTCACATGATTTACAATTGATTCACATGATTTACTATTAGGGGAGGTGGTGCAAGTTTGATAATACTTGCAGGACTAAATTAAAAATGAAGGAAAAGATGAAGGTATTATACTGTAATATTTTGAGCCCCAAAATGTGCAATTATTGAAACTATATTTTCCTATAAATAGAAGCTCATTCCTTCATTATTTTTCACCAATTCACTAAGTCTCACTAGAGAAATTATTATAGAGAAAAATTATAGAGAGAAAGAAGAAGAGAAGTCTGCTACCTCACTATTCCAGTATCCAGTTTTCTTCTAAGGTAAGGGGTATTATTCTTTCGTATTCATGAAGAGAGTTATTTTCTTTCAATACTCATAAGGGTTGTTATTCCATTCTTTATTATTATGTTGGAATAACTTTTATGCATGTGAAGTAATCTTTTGCATATATTGTGAAATTCTTCTATTATTCTATTCTTTATTATTACATTGGAATAACACGTCTGCATGCGGTCTATCGACATACCGTGAATTCTCGTTGTTATTCCATTCTTTATTATTACATTGGAATAACTCGCCCGTCATATGATCTATCATCGCATGCCTGGTGAATTCTATTGTTATTCTATTCTTTATTATTCTGTTGGAATATCATGTCTGTGCGAATTACACATGACCTAGTTCCATTCTTTATTATTCTGTTGGAATATCCTGTCTGTGCGGATTATGCATGACCTGGTTCCATTCTTTATTATTCTGTTGGAATATCCCGTCTGTGCGAATTACGCATGACCTGGTTCCATTCTTTATTATTCGTAAGGGGTATTATTTATTTCATATTCTGAAGAGATATTATTTTTCTTATTCGTATGAATATTATTTTCGTTCAATATTCATAAAGAATATTATCTTCGTTCAATATTCATAGGAATATTATCTTCGTTAAATATTCGTTGGAATATTATTTCCGTTTAAGGGATGTTATTTTCTTCGTAAATGATATTATTTCTTTCAATATAATTATGCCAGAATATTGGTATGAATTTTATTGTGGAATTTCTACCTTTTTGTGTAGAGGTTACTATACACTCTAGTATTATTCACTCGGGTATTTGGGGCACTTTCGTGCTGAAGAACTATTCACGAGTTACTATTCACCCGGTTACTATTCAATCTAGTATTATTCACTCGGGTATTTGGGGCACTTTTTGTGCCGGAGTACTATTCACCCAGTTACTATTCACTCTAGTATTATTCACTCGAGTATTCGGGGCACTTTTCGTGCCAGAGTACTATTCACGAGTTACTATTCATGGGTTACTATTCACCCGATTACTATTCATTCTAGTATTATTCACTCGGGTATTCGGGACACTTTTCTTGTCGGGGTATTATTCACGGGGTACTATTCCCGAAGTACTATTTATAGGGTACTATTCACCCAAAAAATTTATTTCTTATCCGTTCAAATTATTTTTGATACATGAATATTATTCTTGAATTTTACTCCACAAAGCAGTATCATATTGACAATTTGGATATTTTTTAAACTCTGGATAAATTTAAAGTCTTTAATATTTATCCTTGATTTCATTTGATTAATGCTTATATCATTATCATTATCATCATGCTTATATTGTAATGAAAGTCATCTTTGGCTTACGTACATAGATGGATTGTTGGTTATTGGTTTTACAATTGTATATTTTTGGCTTACGTGCAAAGATGGACTGTTGATTATTGGTTTTATAGCTGTATATCTTTGGCATACGTGCAAAGATGGACAGGTATATGACATGATCATAACCACTGGTGATAATAACGAATATCCTTGGCCCGTAGTGCATGGATAATTCGATGATGTGATTGGCAGGATCATGACCATTAGTTAACAGTTGAATGTCTTTAGCCGTAGTGCACTAACAAATAATTGATTGGTATGATCATGACCATTAGTTTTATAGTTGAATATCCGTAGTGCAAAGGTAGACAACTGATTGGTATGATCATTGTTATTACATTTGAATATCTTTAGCCTTTGGGGTAAGATATTGAGTAAACGTTCTATTAAGCCTTTGTGGCAAGGAAAAACTGTTGATTTACATGATTATAAATATGAACTGTGGATTTAACTATAATCTTTGGGTGGTTTAGGTGAAGACAAGTGATTATAGTTCTTTTTGTCTTGGGTATAATAAAGAACTGATGATGAGTATTACAGGAATGAAATATTAAAGATGGACTTTTAATCTAGATGAGATAGTAGACATTATGTTCTACTTGACTCTTCTAATGGATTACTTATTCCGCTGCAGTAAAACTTGTTGTCTATTATATTCTATCTGTTGTTATACTGTTGAAGGCTAAGGATAATTTATTCTGCATTATCTTAGTCATAATATTTCTTACTGGGCTAGTTGAGCTCACCCTTTTCTTTCATTGTTCTCTTGAAATGAGAATATATTTGGGACTAGTCGGGAAATAGAGTGATGGTCCAGGATAAGTGGCTTTAGTAGTCCTCACTATTCTGTGAAATAGTGTGATAATAATTATAATGAGGACTCCATTGGGTTTGGATATTGTCTAGAAGACAATAGTCATATTAAAACTCTCAGCTATATTTTGTCGTATTATACACGACAGTTGTATAAATGGAGTTGTCAGTTAAGTTTGTAACATGTATTTGTTGACTCAGAATGGGTGATGTATACCTATTTTGGGGGTGCCACAGTTGGTATCAAAGCTTAGGGATATGATCCATGGCTGAGGTGTGAGGCTAGAACTAGGAGGGGTGAGACGGGTAAATCCTTCGCTAGCTAGTATGACCTACCTAAGTTTATTTGTTATTTAAAATGGTCGGTCAGAATATAGGGATAAAATGTGACATGTCAATTAACCTTTGTTTTGAAGATGTATTCTAGAATGATATCTGAAATACAGTTGATGAAATCATGCTACAGAGGAAATAACCAGGAAGGTATAATCCGAATAGAAAGCAAGGTATTCTCATCTCTTCGAACTACCAGGTATGTAAATTTCGAGGATGAAATTTTATAAGGAGGGGAGATTGTAAGACCCCGAATTTTACGAAATGAAAGTATTCAATTTTTATAATTATTATTCTATTTAGTAAATGGTTAAATTGATAAAAGGTTAAAGTTAAGGGTGATATGTGAAAAATTTTCAAAGTAAGTAAGTTGTCATAAAATAATTGGTGGTAAAAGTACAGTAATACGCATGGTTGCATAGTAGCACACGGTATTGATTATTGATGCATACATGAGAAGTCACTCAGTTATACTCAATTATTGCTACAGTAATTGTTGTATCATATCTCTCATATTATTGATTCAATTATTGTCACAGTATCATCTGCATAATATTTTATATTATTAAATCAATAATTGAGACGAAAAAGTTATTCATATTATTATTTACAATATTGACAATGTCTAGAAGTTCTGTCAAGGAGAGTTTTGGTCACCTAATTGTGCGCCAATAAAGAGAAATCCTTATCGGAAAGCCCCCTCTTTCCTGGGAACGACCTGGTTGTTAAATATTATGAGTTATGATATTAATGATGAATAAGTTCGTATTGATTAAAGATGAAATTGATAATTTCATTGTGTGGGAATTATTAGTGTTAGTGGAAATTGACATTTATTTCGATAATAATTAATGTCTGGAGGTTATATTGACTAATCAGGTAATTAACCGGATAAATGAGCAATTAATTGCTATTAATTCACATGCTTATAACTATTTGTTCATATGTGTCTACTATTGATTCACATGATTTACTATTAGGGGAGTTGGTGCAAGATTGATAATACTTGCATGACTAAATTAAAAATGGAGGTATAGTTAAAGGTACTATACTATAATTAATTTTTTTCACATGTTTAGAACTATTGAGTCACATGATTTACTATTGATTCACATGATTTACTATTAGGGGAGGTGGTGCAAGTTTGATAATACTTGCAGGACTAAATTAAAAATGAAGGAAAAGATGAAGGTATTATACTGTAATATTTCGAGCCCCAAAATGTGTAATTATTGAAACTATATTTTTCTAAAAATAAAAGCCCATTCCTTCATTATTTTTCACCAATTCACTAAGTCTCACTAAAGCAATTATTATAGAGAGAAATTATAGAGAGAAAGAAGAAGAGAAGTGTGTTACCTCACTATTCCAGTATCCAGTTTTCTTCTAAGGTAAGGGGTATTATTCTTTCATATTCATGAAGAGAGTTATTTTCTTTCAATACTCATAAGGGTTGTTATTCCATTCTTTATTATTATTTTGGAATAACCTGTCTATGCGAAGTACCGCATACATGGTGAAATTCTTCTATTATTCCATTCTTTATTATTCTATTAGAATTACCTGTCTGTGCGGTCTATCGCATGCCTGGTGAATTCTGTTGTTATTTCATTCCTTATTATTACATTGGAATAACCGTCATGCATCTGGATTACGCATGACCGGTTCCATTCTTTATTATTCTGTTGGAATATCACATGCATGCGGATTACGTATTTGATTCTGGTTCCATTCTTTATTATTCGTAAGGGGTGTTATTTATTTCATATTCTGAAGAGATATTATTTTTCGTATTCTTATGAATATTATTTTCGTTCAATATTCATAAAGAATATTATCTTCGTTCAATATTCGTAGGAATATTATCTTCGTTAAGTATTCGTTAGAATATTATTTCCGTTTAAGGGATGTTATTTTATTCGTAAATGATATTATTTCTTTCAATATCATTATGCCAGAATATTGGTATGAATTTTATTTTGGAATATCTACCTTTTTGTGTCGAGGTTACTATTCACCCTAGTATTATTCACTCGGGTATTTGGGGCACTTTTGTGCCGGAGTACTATTCACGAGTTACTATTCACTCTAGTATTATTCACTCGGGTATTTGGGGCACTTTTTGTGCCGAAGTACTATTCACAAGTTACTATTCACCCAGTTACTATTCACTCTAGTATTATTCACTCGGGTATTCGGGGCACTTTTCGTGCCGGAGTACTATTCACGAGTTACTATTCATGGGTTACTATTCACCCGATTACTATTCATTCTAGTATTATTCACTCGGGTATTCGGGACACTTTTCATGTCGGGGTACTATTCACGGGGTACTATTCCCGAAGTACTATTCATAGGGTATTATTCACCCGAAAAATTTATTTCTTATCCGTTCAAATTATTTTTGATACATGAATATTATTCTTGAATTTTACTCCACAAAGCAGTATAATGTTGACAATTTGGATATTTTTTAAACTCTGGATAAATTTAAAGTCTTTAATATTTAACCTTGATTTCATTTGATTAATGCTTATATCATTGTCATCATCTTCATGCTTATACTGTAATGAAAGTCATCTTTGGCTTACGTGCATAGATGGACTGTTAGTTATTGGTTTTACAGTTGTATATTTTTGGCTTACGTGCAAAGATGGACTGTTGATTATTGGTTTATAGTTGTATATCTTTGGCTTACGTGCAAAGATGGACAGGTGTATGACATGATCATAACCACTAGTGATAATAACGAACATCCTTGGCCCGTAATGCATGGATAATTCGATGATGTGATTGGAAGGATCATGACCATTAGTTAACAGTTGAATGTCTTTGGTTGTAGTGCACTGACAAACAATTGATTGGTATGATCATGACCATTAGTTTTATAGTTGAATATCTTTAGCCCGTAGTGCAAAGGTAGACAACTGATTGGTATGATCATTGTTATTACATTTGAATATCTTTAGCCTTTAGGGTAAGATATTGAGTAAACGTTCTATTAAGCCTTTGTGGCAAGGAGAAACTGTTGATTTACATGATTATAAATATGAATTGTGGATTTAACTATAATCTTTGGGTGGTTTAGGTGAAGACAGGTGATGATAGTTCTTTTTGTCTTGGGTATAATAAAGAACTGATGATGAGTATTACAGGAATGAAATATTAAAGATGGACTTTTAATCTAGAGGAGATAGTAGACATTATGTTCTACTTGACTCTTCTAATGGATTGCTTATTCCGCTGCAGTAAAACTTGTTGTCTATTATATTCTATCAGTTGTTATACTGTTGAAGGCTTAGGATAATTTATTCTGCATTATCTTCGTCATAATATTTCTTACTGGGCTAGTTGAGCTAACCCTTTTCTTTCATTGTTCTCTTCAGAAAATGAGAATATAGCTGGGACGAGTCGGGAAATGGAGTGATGGTCCAGGATAAGTGGCTTTAGTAGTCCTCACTATTCTGTGAAATAGTGTGATAATAATTGTAATGAGTACTCCATTGAGTTTGGATATTATCTAGAAGACAATAGTCATGTTAAAACTCTCAACTATGTTTTGTCGTATTCTACACGACAGTTGTATAAATGGAGTTGTCAGTTAAGTTTGTACCATGTATTTGGTGACTCAGAATGGGCGAGGTATACCTATTTTGGGGGAATCACATTATACATGAGATAGCCATCACAGAAAAGTAATACTTTCAACTTTAAAAGTAATTGAGGCACCTGAGTTTAAGTCCTTAAACCCAAGATAGTTACACCTTATCTCTAAAAGTGGCGAACATTATGCTTTTACCGACAAAAGCAAGATTTATTATTATAAAAATTTGAAACCTTATGCTTTTCGTTAAAAGCAACATGATTTTCAATAAAATGTCAAACTTTCACTTATACTTGAATATTTTTCTGATTTTAAAAGTATGGATTTAAGTGTTGGTTTGAGAAAAAAACATGTGTTTTTTTTAACAAAATTCATGTTTGCCCTTTTATTATTCAAATTGTTGTGTTAGAGTATTAATTTGAATAACTTGAGATTCAATGTTAAGTATTGAGTTTTAAAAAAAATCAGATTAAAGGCAATTCATAAGGCTAAAGAAACTCTATTCTGATAAAGGAAATATATGTAAATGAGTTTCTTGATATATGAATAGAAAAAACTACAAAAAGTCTTGATCTAAGGGCCATGCCATATCAAACTAAAGGGGGCGGCAAAGCTAGGGCCTCTAATTTAGCAATGGTAGCGTACCGAGCCTTCACATCGGCGACTTTTAGTTTTTAAAAAGCTTGGATATTTGACTTTAAACCCTGAAGTTGAGTCTCCAGTTCGTTTGCGGTGTTCTCAAGATCCAAAAGTTGTTCTGAAAATGAGTTATTCTCACATTCATATATTGTAACCTTCGACCATAGTGCAACGATTTGAAAAATGGAACTAAAAAGATCCAGTCGAGCACGAAAGGGTGACATATCAAAGCCAACAATGGAGAAGTCATTAAGCTCACTGCTAAATCTATCTAAGTCTTCAGCTCGCAAAGAATAGAAAGAATGAATGTGCAACTCAAGAATAAGGTTAGCAAGTCGACCCAAAAAGAAAGTCCGGAAGGGGGCCATAAAGATAGTCAGACGGTTAAATGTTTGTGGAAACGGAGTTAAGAGACGATCAAGAATTTCCTGGCTGGAAGAAGATATCTAAAAACCCCTCCAAGAAACAAGATCTCCACTTGGATTGAAGGAAGCTCTAGTAGGAGCCACTTTAGAAGTCACTATAAAATCACCCGGGACAAAGGATGAAGAAATATGTGGCTGATGTGCTGCTTGTTAGGTTTTTAATATTCGTATGCGCAATCAAATTGCACAAATTAAGCGGAAGCGTGTAAAATCAGAGTTTAAAATTTTACAAACCATATACCCGGATCACCCTTTATGCACAATTATTAATTAAACGAAGAATAAGAAATTATGAAATCATACCCTTGTAGAAACGAGCTTCCTCAGGTACGAGTTCACCTCCTACTTCTCCGCGATCTCCTTGAATCCACCGGGTTTGGTTCCTTCCTTTGATCAACGTTAGCCACCCATGTGTTTGGCCTCTAGAGGTGATCCACCAAGGAAAAATAGGAATTCAAGAAGAATGGGTATTGGCTCAACCCTAGTTTTCTATCTCTATAGAAAAGGCGTACTCTCCAACAAATTGGAATTATGTCGTATGTTGTAAAAGTCAACAACCCCCCACAACCCATAATAAGACTCCTCTTATTTATAGATGTGGGCAACCCACCTTAACAATTAAGGAATTGAGATTTATTTAATTAATTAAATTCTTTTAATTAATTAAGCTCCCTAATCTAATTAGGGATAATTAATTAAACTCCTTTAACTAATTTTCCTTCTTAATCCAATTAGGAATAAATGAGAGTACTTATATTAAATTAATTCCTAAACTCTTTTAGAAATTAAAATAATAATAATTGTAATAATATTAATAAGACTCCTCTTATTAATTTATATTTAATATTTCTAAAATATTAAATAATAATATTAAGCTATTTAATTTATTCTATCACCATAGATTAAATTAAATATACTTAATATATATTATTACGATTATGCCATTAACTTCTTAAATAATTATTCTTCCTTTTATGGTGTGACCCTTTAGGTTCTCCATATTAACCCTGGGTTGTGAATAAATCAATTAGAACAATTCTAATCTTATTTAAATAAATAAATTAAACAATTAATTTATTTAAATAAATAATATTTATTCTACAATAGGGATAAGCCTCCTAGCGATCAACGACTTTCCGGATAATATAGATTTCAACATTAATCATTAAAAAACCTTTGAGTAAATAGTTACCGCATACAATTCAATCCTTCCACCATACAATGTCCCAATTAAATATAAAACATGGAATTATTGTCAAGTCTTATTTTATTTAATTATATGTATTTCGATCCTTAAATGCACAACTCAAATAATGCAAATTAGAAACTCCTTTCTAATTTCATTCACGCCGCCAAGGACTCTTTGGGTTGTCATTTATCGAATCACATAGACATTTCTCTTCTTTTATTAGAAGTGGTAGATTCTTTATTGATCATACATTATCTCCATGTACAACTTATTATACCCAAGCATACCCTTTGATATACCCTAAGGGTCTTAAGGAATAAGTCAAAGTATAACTCATCATACACAAGATACTATGATGATCTCAAGTCCAAGGATTACTTGTACTACTATCCCTACAGGAATTCCTATTGATAGGCAAATAAAACTCCATTAGGTATTCCTTAGCGAGCCATGTTCAGTGAACTTATTCTCTAATAAACACCTACATACTTGCTTTAGTGTCTCCACACAAATGATCATGAGATCAATCATTCTCATCTAATGAGCAAGCAACGTATGTACCAATCTATCCGGATTCACTAATCCCCAATTTAGTAATCCAATGATTGGGAACTATTTTAGTTTTAAGCTTTCTAAGAATTTAGATCTCATTAGAATGATCATCATCATTATTCTAAAAACATTGCTTAAAAGTATGGGTTTATCACATATTATAAAACAGCATCATGTAGATAATTAAAAGCCTTTAATAAATTAATACTTTTTATTAATAAATGAATAAGATTGTTACAAAGTATATGCTTTATCATCAAACATGATTGGCTTGTGTGCATATTACTTTCAATCTCCCACTTGCACTAAAGCCAATCGCCATGGTATCTTATACTCTTCTTCTCTAAGTGGCGATTATCCTGTCTTTGTTGGATAAGCTTTAGTTAATGGATATGTAATGTTGTTCATGAGAGTCCACTATCTCTATAGTGATTTCCCATCTTTCAATGATTCTAATAATCAAATGAAAGTGCCACAACACATGTTTAGATCCAAGATGAGACTTAGGAACTATTCCTAGTTACGTAATGAACTTTTAATCCAAACAATCAACTTGCGACTTCATTTATAGCTATATACTTTGTCTTTATCACTAAACCAAAGAACTCTTTCTTTGTTTGGAACCTTTCCAATTCAACTGCACCTTTCGTTAAAGGTAACACTTTACCTTGAAGTGGATTTTCGGTCGTCTTGGTCTGTCTGAAAAAACTTGAGTCTGTTAAGCCCTCTAGTTTTAATTTAGACCAACCATGAATATGATCACATCCTTAGTGCCGGTTAAGCACTTTAAGATGTTTTCACCGACTCATAGTGAACTTCTCCATAATATGACCGATCAACATCGTGGTCTCGTACATTTCATTGCATACATGATTGTCACTCATGCGACCTCTCTTTTCAGGAGTCTGTGGAGACTATTAAGAGAGATACACTCCATAGCTCATCGACATGAGACATCTCTTGGAGTTTGCCATGCTAAACGACTTTAGCATCAAATGAATATACATTCCTTGGGTTAAGTCGAGCATCCTCTTAAATCTATCTATATAGATTTATATCCCCAATTAAGATACTCTTCCAAATCATTCATGGAGGTTATGTTTAGACAACTTTATCTTTACTGATTGTAGCATTGGTATGTCATTCCTTATCCGTAGTATATCAACATATAGTACTAGGAATGTCACGATGCTCCCACTGACCCTTTTGTACACACTAGGTTCATTCTTATTTTTGATAAAATCAAACTCTTTTGATTGCCTCATCAAAACGAATGTTCCATATTTGAGAAACTTGCTTCAATCCATTTCTCTGAGTGTCTACAACACTTACCTCATCGTATATAATCTGGATCATCATCTTCTATGATGTGTACCTCATCATCATCATCTATGATGAATCCATACCTCCCGTGTATCTTGAGACTTATTCGATTTACGATTGGTTGTGGTATAACAGTTACATCTCTGAGTGTTCCTCTTATTTGACTTATAGTATTTTGTGGTTCTTGAACTTTTCAAGATCTATTATCCTCCCACACTAGCCCTTCAATGATAAACACCTTTATCTTAGAAGGCAAGCGTGTTTTGCAACAAACACCTTTTGCTAAGTAGGATTATAGAACATATACCCTAAACTTACTTTAGGATGTCCCACAAATTGTATTTACTTGTCAAATCTTGTCCCAAGCTTATCTTTTGAAACATTTTCACATAAGTTGGACAACCCCTTAACTTAACATACTTAAGATTAGGAATCCTCCCCATCCATAACTTTTATGGAGTCTTGGGGTTTGGATTTAAGGTTACCTTTTCGTAGATATGCGACCATTTCTAGGACATGATCCTAGAAGGATCTTTGGAATGTCGGTAAAATCATTATGGACCGCATCATGTCCAACAAGGTACGATTTTTCATTCAAATACATCAATCAATTATTGCGTATCGAGGCGCCCATTATGAGAAAACCATTTAAGATGATCTAGAAACTTATTTCACAAGTATTTATTCCTTGATCTAATCAAAGAATCTTAATACATTGTCAATTTGTTTCACTTTCAATTCTTTGAACCTTTCAAATAATTCACACTTGTATTTTTAGCAAATACACACATTCAACTCTTTGAATGATCATCTCCTTTTCTTATACTAATTTGTTCAATATGCAAAATTATTTTCATGTAAGTCAAGTATACTAAATTTATTAAGTAATATTCGATTCTATACAAAACATTATTATTATAAATAGAACAACAATTGTTCTTAATTATAATACCAAAGATTTCATTGTTCAACAATAAAATGGAAATAATATTTTTAACAAGAACTGGAATACAATAACAACTTATTGACTTAATAGATTTTGCTAGTAGGCATTGCTAAACTATAAGTTTCTATGGCTAATATGGCAACTTTTGTTACATTTCCATACATAGGATTACTTATATTTGTTTAGCTTTCTACTTACCTTGGTCCCTTCATAAATCTATATTTATGATAACCAAAGTTGGTATCCAATACCCAAGTAGAACCTTAACTTAAAGAAAAATTTATTTTAAATCATGAACAAATTTGTATTTGTAACCGAAACTTCACTAAGCTTCTTTGGTTAGCCTCTGCAAGATGCTTCTTACAGTTTCTTTCCAGTATCCAGGCTTATTGTAGTGGAAACAAACTCCTTTGCTATCCATATCAGTTTTATTCTTATTATCCTTTGTTTTTGCCTTTTCTATATACCTTCTTTGAATCGTTCTTCTTTTCAGAAGATCCTTTGGCCCCTACCAGTAAGACTTGATCTTTCTTGGTTGGAAAGTGACTCTCAACTTTTTTCAATATGTTAAGCAAATCAGCGAAGCTGATATCTAGCTCGTTTATATGAAAAATTCACAACAATTGTGAAAGGAGTCCGGGAGTGAGTGCAAGATCAAATCTTGGCTCAACTCTCCATCCATGACAAAACCAGTTGTCCTAATTGATCAATCAAATTGATTATGTTAAGAACTTTTTTTATGCATCTTTATAGTGCCATTGGCCATTCTAGATTGGAAGAGCTCCTTAGATATCGATATCTATCGGTCCTACATTTCTTCACCATCAACTACTTGATGTGCGGGAATATAGTAGGAGTATCCATAGTTTCAGCAGTCGTATTTGAAGCTTGTTACTTATGGATCTGGCATGATGCATCGAGCCAATCAGTGCATCATCTTGCCACTTTCTAAAAGTAGCAATCTCTTCCTCGAGGCATTATGCGCAACCATTGCAGAGGATAGGCATATTAAGGACATAAGATAGCTTTTTCACTATGAGAACTATTCTCAAATTCCTTAACCAATCCGTTTAATTGATGCGGTTAATTTAGCATCTAATATGCTTCGCAGTGATAGTAATTTTAGACATTGTAAAATTCTATAAATGAATTTGTAATTAACAACATTTTAACATACATTCTTTTATTAATTACCAAAATAAATTAGGTCTTGTTTTAAATTGGTATCTCCCACTATTTTCTTCAAACTATATTACCCTCACTATATATAGTTCGGCAAAATCTAATTAAAGATTTGCTAGTGAGAATAAGTATCCCATTTCAAATGTATATAGCCTTGTGGTGACACAACAAACTATATATAAATAAATAGGTAGACAACTTTTGTCAATTACATCAACTATGCAACTCCTTTTCTTTTGCATCTTAGATTATTTTGATCAAGTGGTGGCACATCCGAATCAAAATTATCCAAGTTAAGTCCGACCTAGCACTCCATATATTCAAAAAAGAAAAATATCATCCTTGTGGTGACACAACAAAACAATATTGTTCAATTTTCTTTATAAGCATCAAATGTGATAAATTAACATCTTAAATACTTAATACTTGCCTTGTGGTGACACAACAAACTCATATTAAATATTTAATACTCTATTAATTTTATCATGTTGAAGGCGACGTTCGATATTCCAAATATCTTTGAACGCTTAGGACTTAATATAAAAATTGAGGGGTTTGTTATTAATTTGTCTCATCTTGTTTAATGCGCATTTATATATATATATATATAAAATACGCGTTATATTAATGAACATCACGAAGCATGTTTGCATAATATAATATATATATAGTATAAGCATGCACATATAGAATGCTATATTCTACCTGGATTGATTATGGACTTTTATTCTAGTTTGGTTACTAGAGCCACCAAGTGAACCAAAAGGTCAAACTCTGAGGGTGCAAGAATTAATATTTAAATATAACTATTACATTTAAACCGGACTCCATTACAAACGGGTATTCAAGCGCCTCTTGCCCTTGATCTCCAATTCTTCAAAATAATTCTAACTATTCCTATTACAAAACTATTTAAAATAAATAGAAACCTTGATCGTGATCGAGGGAAGTACATAGAGGAGGAATAGAATTTACATTAAGAAAAATTAGAGAAGGCGAAGTACATGCAGACCCCATTTAATAAAACCCATACATTCATGCATCCAACTAAAATAAAATCCAATCACATTGGTCAATAGTCCATAATCAATCCCATTTATTATCATACACATCACCGTATGCATCAATAAATAACATTCATCTTATGAATAATAAACATTTAATATATATATTGATATCATTTAATGGGCAAATTTAGTTAGTATAAAATCTAATTTTTGAATCAAAATAAACTCCTTTATTTTAATCCAAATTTAAATCAAAATAAAACTATTTTATTTTAATTTATCCAATTTTGAATAAAATAAACTATTTTATTATAATCAAAATCTTTAATCAAAATAAACTCCTTTATTTTAATTAATTATGGAATCCAATTCCAAGTAAAAAAAAAAATCTTTTATTAAAGGAAACACGGATATTCTTTCCTATTCACAAATAAACTTCTTTATTTTGAATAATATGAAATCTTATTCCATATTTAAATAAACTCTTTTATTTAAGAAAATTAGGATTCTCTTTCCTATTCACAAATAAACTCTTTTATTTTGAATAATATGAAATCTTATTTCATATCTAAACAAACTCCTTTATTTAAGGAAAGATGGATTTACTTCCCTATTCACAAATAAACTCCTTTATTTTAGAAAAATAAAATCCAATTTCAACTCCAATTAGTTATCATGGAATCCAATTCCAACTCTAATTAGTTAGCATGAAATTCTAATTTTAAAATTAAAATAAACTTTATATTTTAATATTAAAATAAACCTTTTTATTTTAAAATTAAAATAAACATTTTATTTTAATTATAAAATAATTAGGAATATATATATGTATATATTCGTATATATATATATATATATATATATAATAAAGTTATAATCCATGTGAATCCTTGAAATCCAAAATAACCGTGGCTTTTAAAAAAATATGACCAAGTCATACCAAGTAATTCGGCCATCTTGTAATCCTGTAACTTGCTTTTTAATAAGATTACCTATTTATTAGAAATCCATGGATCATACAAATAGCTTACTAATTTAGTGAATTCCCTTGAATTCCGTGCGGGTATATATAATAATATATATATATATATATATATATATATATATATATATATATGATACACTTGTTGCTTTGTTGCTTTGAAAAAAAAAACAAAACCGTTAGTCAGGTTATTCAAATCATGCAACATATATGATACAACAAGATTCTTATACAACATATATGATACACGGAATCAAAAAAAAATCGCCAAATTGACTTTTTTTTTTTTTTTTAAATAAATTTTATACAACAAAATTATGCCCAATTAAATTGTTCTAAACACATATCAATATACATATCAAATATGAACAATTAATAATTCGCATAAAGGTTTGGCTCTGATACCACTGTTAGGTTTTTAATATTCGTATGCGCAATCAAATTGCACAAATTAAGCGGAAGCGTGTAAAATCAGAGTTTAAAATTTTACAAACCATATACCCGGATCACCCTTTATGCACAATTATTAATTAAAGCGAAGAATAAGAAATTATGAAATCATACCCTTAGAAACGAAGCTTCCTCAGTGCGAGTTCACCTCCTACTTCTCCGATCTCCTTGAATCCACCAGGTTTGGTTCCTTCCTTTGATCAACGTTAGCCACCCATGTGTGTTTGGCTCTCAGAGGTGATCCATGAGGAAAAATAGAATTCAAGAAGAATGGGTATTGGCTCAACCCTAGTTTTCTATCTCTATAGAAAAGGCGAACTCTCCAACAAATTGGAATTATGTCGTATGTTGTAAAAGTCAACAACCCCCCACAACCCATAATAAGACTCCTCTTATTTATAGATGTGGGCAACCCACCTTAACAATTAAGGAATTGAGATTTATTTAATTAATTAAATTCTTTTAATTAATTAAGCTCCCTAATCTAATTATGGATAATTAATTAAACTCCTTTAACTAATTTTCCTTCCTAATCCAATTAGAAATAAATGAGAGTACTTATATTAAATTAATTCCTAAACTCTTTTAGAAATTAAAATAATAATAATTGTAATAATATTAATAAGACTCCTCTTATTAATTTATATTTAATATTTCTAAAATATTAAATAATAAATATTAAGCTATTTAATTTATTCTATCACCATAGATTAAATTAAATATACTTAACTATATTATTACGATTATGCCATTAACTTCTTAAATAATTATTCTTCCTTTTATGGTGTGACCCTTTAGGTTCTCCATATTAAACCGGGTTGTGAATAAATCAATTAGAACAATTCTAATCTTATTTAAATAAATAAATTAAACAATTAATTTATTTAAATAAATAATATTTATTCTACAATAGGGATAAGCCTCCCCAAGCGATCAACGACTTTCCAGATAATATAGATTTCAACATTAATCATTAAAGAACCTTTGAGTAAATAGTTACCGTACAATTCAATCCTTCCACCATCTGATGTCCCAATTAAATATAAGACATGGAATTCTTTGTCAAGTCTTATTTTATTTAATTATATGTATTTCGATCCTTAAATGCACAACTCAAATAATGCAAATTAGAAACTCCTTTCTAATTTCATTACGCTTTCGCCAAGGACTCTTTGGGTTGTCATTTATCGAATCACATAGGACATTTCTCTTCTTTTATTAGAAGTGGTAGATTCTTTATTGATCATACATTATCTCCATGTATACAACTTATTATACCCAAGCATACCCTTTGATATACCCTAAGGGTCTTAAGGAATAAGTCAAAGTATAACTCATCATACACAAGATACTATGATGATCTCAAGTCCAAGGATTACTTGTACTACTATCACTACAGAATTCCTATTGATAGCAAATAAAACTCCATTAGGTATTCCTTAGCGAGCCACGTTCGATGAACTTATTCTCTAATAAACACTACATACTTGCTTTAGTGTCTCCACACAAATGATCGTGAGATCAATCATTCTCATCCAATGAGCAAGCGAACGACGTATGTACCAATCTATCCGGATTCACTAATCCCCAATTTAGTAATTCAATGATTGGGAACTATTTTAGTTGTAAGCTTTCTAAGAATTTAGATCTCATTAGAATGATCATCATCATTATTCTAAAAGCATTGCTTAAAACTATGGGTTTATCACATATTATAAAAACGACATCATGTAGATAATTAAAAGCCTTTAATAAATTAATACTTTTTATTAATAAATGAATAAGATTGTTACAAAGTATATGCTTTATCATCAAACATGATTGGCTTGTGTGCATATTACTTTCACTGCTGATGACTCCTTAACAAAGGATGAAGAAACAGGTGGCTGATGTGGTTGCTGATAACTCCTTGAAGCTTTGGTCAATAGGAGGATAACCAAGGTCATCACTAGACGGCAAGATGGCAACACCCGAATTAAGAGCATCAAATAAAGCAAGTGACTCGACAAACAAAGACAAATCTTTCATCTTCTCATTCTAAAAAAAATAGAAGAAGAAAAATAATAAAACATAATATATTATAGAGGAAGAAAAAAAAATATGTATAGGTCAACTAAAGAAAATACTCACACTAATGGATAAAGAGTCGTGAGATGCCACGAAAAGCGGAATATCAGCTATCCCACCCAAAGTGATATCAATAATACCCTCCTGAACAGTCACAATCTCGGCAAAATCCCTCTAGGGAGGATGAAAATCAACAATAAGCTTAGAAGGATTCCCCCTCAAGAAAACATGAGCCTCACCGGTACCCTCAAGACTGTCATGAAGAAATGTTATAAGAGGACGTGAAGAGAGAGTTGTATAACCCACAACATGACCCAAACTCACATTAGATAAATTAAATAATCCTCAACATCAAGACTAACACGATCATCCTGCGATGAAGAAGAATCGATAGCAACAGTGATAGGTCGAGGAGGCTCACAAGTAGTGGAAGCCGCGATCGTCTCACTTACAGCACCCGTAGGAAACCCAATAGGAGCATCATCATCTTCTTCATCAGCCTCGATAACCTGAAAAATAAGGAAATAATGATATAGAGAAACACAAAAACAACTATATGAATGGTTGAAAGACATAAATGAAAATGCTACACATTTTACCAAAAGTTTGCGTTGTTTCTTGACCGGATCCTCAGCTGCAAGCATACTAGAGCTAGCGTTATCAAGGGGGCGCTTTGCCAAAGGCTTTAAAATAAATGTTTGCCCATTTGGCATTTACCTAATGACAGAACGACTAGCAAGGTCGACCATGACAGAATCTGTAAGGGGCATCACCTCAGAGTTAGTAATAGAAGATGCTCTCATTTTAGAGTGAGTATATAACTTTCATTTCCTCGGCAGCAAAGGATCCCTGGGGAGGAGTTGGAGGAGGTATCCAAGATGAATCCCGTGATGGAAGATTCCAGGAAGTAGTAGGGACCTGTGCGAGAGGAACATCTGGGTTTGCTAACTAAGAAGGAAGAGACTCGGACATTAAAGCCTTATGCTCAAGAAGTCGACTACTAGTTAACCAACGCTTTGAACAAGTATTAGTTCTAGGAGAACATAACATTCTGGCTCATTGGAGACGTTCGGGAGGAGAAGTTGACGGCGAACAAATCATAGTATCATCCTGCCACTTTTTAAGGTTGATGAGCCAGTAGTTGCGTTCATAAGTAGTATATCCCCCTTGCTGAAAATCATCTGGTATGACAAAATAAAGAGGGTCATAAAGAGCAGTAGAAGGTTTTGGAAACTCCCATGCAAATGATGAGGATGTGGGGACAAAATTGAGGAGAGCACTCTCGTCATCCCACTGGCAAGAGCGGTCGAAAGTTTGATTCTGGTCAAATCCAAACTGCTCCATGACTCTATGAGTAAAGTAAAGTACGGTGCCAAAACTATCATCCTCAACAAAATAGGGAAGTTCCGTAGCTCGGAGGAATATGAACCAAGAAAGTGAAGACCTATTCAATTCCCTGACACTCGAAAAAGAACGGAACTCCCTCCTGTAGAAGTGAGGCAGAAAACCACCCTCTGGAATAATGGTGTAAGGACGAGCAATAAAACAGAAAAAGTCATCAATATGAAGTAATCCTATGATCAATCCAACGAGCGTTGCGGGGAGCAATATTGGGTGATGAGAAAGGGGGTGCATATTTCCTTCTCTTCTAGGAAAAGTGCATAGAAGTAGAATGGCCCCAAAAGCGCTCGAAGATGAAGATCTGAAGAAAGGAACATGGAACAAAGCAATTAACGTCATACCTGAATAAATGAAAGAAATATTGATAAGAAAAAAAAGATATAAATAATAATAATAATAAAAAAAAAATGAGTGAAACCGAAAAGGGGTAACTTCCGACAGATTCTCTCACGGCAAGGACAGTCTCATCCAAGCGACGATACAAGTTCCCCAAAAAGAGAGGAGTAAGAAGAACCTCCAGACCCCGAGACAACAAAGCCGCTAAGCTAAACATACAGGTCGAGGGACCGTCCATGGGTGACCTAGGGAAGATAAAGTGGGACAACCACATAGCCAGAGAAGCAGCTAAAGGAAAAGGACATGGCTCATCATGAAGAGCGAGAACAGACTCTCTATAATCATAACTATTATAGTGGCCAAGCTTGTAATCCCGAAAGAAATAACGGATCCAAGATAGCCAGGAAGTCTCCGGATGGTTGGGGGTCTCAAAGTCTGAAAGGATTATATTTCCTTGGAACCTCGTGGTGTAATTGGAAGCCCGCCTTAAGGCTTCTGTCAAGTATGCAACACATTCGGTATCCTTAGGGGACAGACTAAATGAATCGCAAGAAGCCAAAGCAGCAGCAGGAAGGCTACAAGATATAGTTCAGAATAAATACATAACCCAACAAAAATGAGGATGAATGTACAAAATAAAATAAAGAATTACTAGTAAATGATATAGACATCTTCTAGAGTAGAGGTGAACTCCCCCCAAGCGGTGACAAATGTACATGTAGAAGAGCACCAACGTGAAATCAATAAGGTAAGGGTGTCATAGTCCTGTTGGATATGAAGATCCCTACATAGCTGAATACAACACAGAATCCCAACTTTGTCCAATATCTTTACATAATCGAAATTCCTGAGGATCTCGTCAGTCCAATGTTGCCATCCCTGGAGGCGACTAAATGAGTCAGACAAGAAGCGAACGGGACTGAAATGGTACTCTTGTTTTTTGATGCACATGCGGAGAATGCGAGGAGAGAAGGGAAAGTTGTTCGCACTTTCGCCAGCTGTAGCATATATAAATATGCCCCCTTTGTCAGGTGGAGAAAAAGCTACACAATCAAAATTCTTCGTTCGTTCCCAGAAAACGTCAAAAGGCACAAAGAAGGGAGCTCTTCCCCACTCGCTAATGAAGAGGACTTCTTTAGTAGTTTTCATGTCCGCAGAACGTTCGTTAGAATTAGCCTACAACAAGGGAGATTTGACATGAGAATTCTATGAAACAAGAAAACGAAGTGGAAAGCATTCGAAATTAAGTGCTTACTATGGTAAAAGAAAAATGATGAATCCCAAATAAATGAGGTCGTCTTGAAAACAATCTCCCTTTGACAATGTCCAACACAAGAAAAAAAAAGTCTAAGCTTGAATAAGAAAACTTAACCCGAAAAAGGAGAGATTAAGGATACTTGAAAAGAAGAGAACAAAATTAGCAAAGGAAGAAAAACCCTCAAAGGTTCGGTCACTTTGAGGTTCGACCACGTTGAGATTTGGTCTCCTAAGATTCAGGCACCCTAAAATTCAACCCCTACTAGGATTCGCTCACTCTGGATGGTCCAACTATGATACCTTGCTTCCTTTTTTGGTTGTTTGTTTGATTGGAACGAACTGTCGCTTTGAGTTCCCCAAAAGTAAGTTTCTTTAATATTAGGAGAAAATGTAAGAGTCTGTTAAGGTGAAATTGTCCTGAAAAGAAAGCCTACAATTAGTTGGGAAAAAAATGAATAAAACAATTATGAAGAATTAATCAAACAAAAAACCAACAAAACTAAGCTGCAGTCAGTCCCTCATAGAATCCACTGAGCTGTTCTTTCTGTTTGTGGAGAATTATATCTCAGAAATTCTAGCTAAAATGCCTAATTCTCAATTCTCCTCGATTCCAATTTGTAGTCTGAATTATCATCATGGGTTTAACAACTGACATCCTCGTTATTGAAATAAACATAAATTAACAATCATATTATATATATATATATATATATATATATATATATATATATATGAACATCTATGATTTATATCTAAATTATAAAAAAACACGTCACAGTGAACCAAAAGTTTTCTGAATCTTATAAGTTTCCATTTGTTTCATATTACATTATATGTGATTTCAACTCATTAAATTAATGCTGTGGCCAGGTGCAGGAGAATTGGAG